>LUCM01010101.1:168228-192878 GCA_008360955.1 Fasciolopsis buskii
GGCGAGTATGCGCCGTATGGCGGACAGTCCTTACGAGGTTGACAAGGCGTTAGCTGCTTCATGGTATGCCAACCAGCTAATTGCTGAAATCGATACCCAGGAGAATTTTCCGAAGTTGGATCTTATGCCGACCGCCGCGAGTCAATCGGAGCGGCCAGAATCGAGAGTAGTGCTCCGGTCGTCACTATGGCTTATTCGCATCGCGCAGTAGTAGCTATAACTGCCAGTTCTCCTCAATTTTGCAGAAATCAGCTTGTATCGTTCACTGGTGATTGATTTTACGCAGAAATGAGGTAGATATGCCATTGGTCCTGACTACCATCATTTAGAAAGCAACAAATGGTATCATTACATACAGCTTTTATGGCTTTATCCTAAGGTGGCATAGTAAACTGGTAAAGAATCACGAATGTGCGAAACAATATCTAAATGAACAGCATTATCGTTCATCAAAGAAGCTCCCTACAGTGTCTCACGCAAATACCGGGTGATGGGGAAACAGTATCTTGCTTGCTGGCATACGAGCAACGTATAGCGACATTTATTCATGGCACACGTTGTTTCAGTGGCTTCCGTTGGATAATATAAGTGACAATGCTCCCACATCTAATGAATATATCCAAGCAAAATGGGGAAAGATTTTAGAGTTATGATTAAGGCACTTATTGGGGATGGAAGTTGGATTAAGTGGAAGAGAAGTAACAGGGGCTGCGAAAGTCGTTCTTGATGTTCGTTGTCACGGACCTCACTGATAGTGTTTCCTTCTTGTTCATTCCCACTGTACCTTTGAGTAAACTTCCCTTCCGGATTTTGCGCCTACATACTCCATTTCCCGTTTTCACTGCTGCCGTCCAAATTCATCCATCTGGATCCGCCCGGCAATCTCTAATAATCCCCAAAGGCCCATCGCCTCACTGCATACGTTCCTCAGCGACCAAAACAAAAAACCTTAATCCGAATGATCTCATTTTATCAACCCACTTTCGCCGACCCCTATGAGCTGGCAGACACTGACTTGTCCATCTTTCCCAAAGCACTTGGGCAACGGTTTGCCGGCCTCCAGTGATTAAGTTAGATGTTTCTTAGCGTCGTTTTAACCTAAATGCTCTTTTGGATCAGTGAATGAGTACCCAATTTGATGCAATGGCCTGAGGCTTTGCTTCATTTGAAATTACTGGGAATAACATTATGTTACTCGCGATTCTTCAAACTTCAGCCAGCAGCGTGCGCGTCGCTTCAGCATCCGGTGTTTTCCCGTAACGGCCCTCAATACCCTTCCTTCAGAGTGGCTGGGTAATGTGGTTGAATTGTTGGTGAAAGCACTTCACGCTGGTCCAGTTGACGACTTGTTGTTCATGCACCGACTTTCGCCATCTCCCCAGGTCTTTTTTTGCGCCCACGAAATTTGCTTCGTTTTCCGAGTAAATGTTTGTTGCCATACCTTTTCCTGCTATGAACCGATTTAATGCTATCAGGAACGGAGAGAGCCCCGATTTGTAAACAGGCCATCATACAGTTAAACCTTTTTCCTAGTCCTTGGCTCTATACAGCGATTATGGGCCCGGAGTATTCTAGTTCCATTTCTGCGAGGGGGCACAAATCGTCACCTGTCCTGGCTGGTGGAATTTGAGCTGTCAGTTGCTTCCTAAGGGTAGCATTTTATTTTCGCGAGAGAGGTGCAAGAAATCTTCCGCTTCACTTTGGTCCTGCAGTTGACTATCTGAAGTGTTTGCTGCACGCTACTCATCAGGTGGTTTTCGTCCGCATATCCTTCCAATTGAGGTCCGTTACACGATTTTAGTAGACATCATTTGCTTCGAATTTGACGGTAGCATTTTGCTTTCGTCTTCCACTTTTGAGCTATCCTTTATTGATAACGGGATTGAGCCTAAGCACTCGGCAATTCCTAGCACTAGCTGACGCAGTTTCGCCAGGATATTTCAACTGATGCAATAAGTGCATGGGTCCTTCCGGATTATTCAGTTCCTGTTGCATTTACCCCCGACGCGGATTCGAACTCTTAATCATATGTCTGTCAATATCATTAAACAGTATTTATATCTTGTCAACTGAACCACTGCTCGGAGCAAACTGCTCCGGTAGCAGAAGTAAGAGAGTAAGTTTGAAAGGAGCTTTGGGGTGCATAGCTCCGATTTTCGGAGATGTGCGGCTGAAACAAACCATTTGATCTACCATTTTCGGCTTCGGTGAGAGGGGCCAATCCTTTTTGTCGTCCAAAATTAAGCCGGAGAAATTCATAATAGTGATAATTTATGGGGTGTTTTCAAACAACAATAGGAGTGATCAACCGGGTTACAGACAGGTTCTACCTGGAAACGCCTAGGAAACTTGGTCGAATCGTGGGTCGCCGGGAGCCTATTAGCCATAAATTTGTTAGGCCAGGAGTCTGTGTTGAATATCGGGTAGTCGATAGAAGAATTCGTCCGGAATGTGGTCTTCCTCTTTATCTCGTCGTGACATCCTTTTAGCATCTTCACCGTTCTCACCGCCAACATTGCAACCATCAACAGTAGCATTCTTATGGAAACCGTCCTCAGCGGGGTCACCCCCTAATTGGCGCAGAGCATTCTTTGACGTTCACTTTTAGTCTTGGCCCACATTAGTTTGTCACTGAATTGAAACCCGATTCTGGTCCAGCGAATAATCCGTGCATCTGCGGGTTGCGTACTTGCTTGTTCAACACAGTTTTCCGGGAGACTTTATCTGTCCTGATTCACTTAAATCTTCCAACCATCCGAGCCGCTAACTTCAATGTAGGCGACAAAGTTACCCATCCATTTATGCTCTTTCCCAGCACGAAGGCCCTAACATAACCCTCAATAGTGAGGCCAGGCAAAACTCATCATGTAAACTTGTTGGTAACGGTATAACCCCCTCTAGGTTAAAGATGCTCCTTGCCTGTACAAGTAAAAAGAGAATTTTTCGCCACCTACATCCCATTGGATACCCGACGCACATTTCGTTGAAGTGTATCCCAACCGAATTCTCACAGTGGTTGCATTTCCAGTTTCCCTTTTAGCCAGCAGCAGCCGTCTCCAGCCCAACGTCTACTAAGTTGCATCAAACCCACCCGGTTTGGGGACTATTCTCAGTGGACTGAATTTGTAAATGTCTTTTTTGCTGATTTGGTTTCCCAACAGTCGAGGACCATTGTAATCACTTGCTTTGTTTGCTTCTTGTTTAGTAGTCTGACAAATCTGTATGTGGCCAAGGGTGTGTCAGATATACTGGCCCATTCTGGCGTCACCACATCAACCGGTACAACTCCCACTCCCGCGGAAGCAAAAAACTCTTTCCGCCATAAAAGCACAATGTTGTCCTTTTGCCACAGGCGTTTCCATCCACATTTCGCTGTGCAATAACAAATGACGAGTGCCTTTGCATCTCTAACTCGTAAACTCAGTCGTTTCCAGCAAACCATGGCTACACATGGCTTTTCATGGAGGCGAAACATTTACATTTTGTTTCGGCAGGTCCCTAATATTCCCGACTTCCATCACCTCATCGATGAAATTATCGTACTGTCTCATAAACTGGCGATAATTTTCCGGTTGTCGATGCGTGATCTTTTCGACTTGTTAGAAGTTGATCTACATTCCTTTGTTGTGTTTGTGATTTTTATGGACCTGACCTCCATGACTTTGTAGGACCGCAAGGCCCGATTTAAAGAGATTATTCTGTAGGCAAACCTTTCTTATCCGACCAGCCGCAGCACTGCCATGGACTCCGGACAATCACAATTCTCTCTCCAATTCATCTACGGTAAGCCAATACAATTCAGCATATGCTAATAACTAGCATATAAAATGGTATTGATCGGATTAACACATCTTATGACTAAAGAAAAGCCTTGACCAAAAACGGAATTCATGAGTAACTGAATCAATTACCGTCCATGTCCAAATAATGTCGATCTTTCCTTCGTATTTTTGACAGTTTTCTGGCCCCATTTAACCAGTTTGCTATCCTTTAGGTTTTGATAAGGTGAGTATCAGCGACGCCTAACCAAATGAATGCAAATCTCAAGCACGAGCGAATTAGACCCACAAATTTCTACGCTACTAAATTAAAAGCTTATCAAACAAGAATACAAACATCAAGAGCAAAACGAAATCCAAGCGCCAAACTCCATGGAGCATGAACTGGCACTGACGTCAAAGTGCTTAATGCAAGCAAGGTTGAGCATCTCAAAAAAAAATAACAAGGAAACTAGGCGAGGGATGCCGTATGTGGACAGTCCTTACGGAGTGACAAGCGTTAGCTGCTTCATTTGGTATGCACAGCTACTGAATGAACCGGAGTTTTTCCAAAATTTTTTTAATTTAACAAATTTTGGATTCAGCTTTTTTAGAGAACTATCATGGGTATGGAAATCAAAACCACCCATAATCGATCACTGTCACGATAGTTTAGTTTGACCGTTTCGCCTTTACCTGGCTAGCTTTCGACAGTTGACATTCATTGCAGGGTAATGCATCAAGGCTATCAATTGCCTATGCCGGCAGGAGGACTAATTCGATATTCTAATTGAAGAACCGATGCTATTAATCAACTGTGAGTGGCGTGATGAACTGAAAGCATCGGTCATAATTTCCATAATCCTTGACCCCGTGATATGCGTTATCTACAGACAGCGAAATATGTTTCAATTCTCTGGTCTTGTGGACTTGCCGCTGGCGTTTATTCAGACGGTCGGATGACTGAATTTGCAATAGTAACCTCTTTCACATTTTGATGCGAATCAACGGAAATATCATTGTCTTGAGGGATTATTTTATATGCGAAGGAAGTCCTTACATCCCACTGATTGTGAATGGATCGCATTCACAAGATTTGGCAACCGACGGATTGAATTTTATGCAACGAAAAGACAGATTAAACTTGATCCGTCGAAGCTGCTACGAGTCCAATTGCAGTGATTTGCGCTCCTCGTGATAGGACTGAAAACAGGATACCTCCGCTGTATATATGGTAAATTCGCGCTGAATATTACCAGCTTTGGCCGTGTGCAGCATATTAGAGGTAATAAATATGCAAGATCTAGATCGGGGATTAAAGCGAACCGAAGCATCTTGCCTTTGATTTCGGGCAGGAAATTAGCAGACTACATATTTTTCCTACCATCTCATAGGCAATCTTTTCAGAGCACTCAGGAGAAAATTACTAGCGTAACCCACGGTCTTTCACCGAGGAGCTGATGAAGGGTTGCATGTTTGTCCAAGTTAGATCTTCTACGAAGACGGGAACGACTGGATTGAATTATACCGTTTTGAACAGCAGGAAATTGCATTGATAAAAATGAGAACTACAGGTTGCCAGAAATTAGATCATTTCCTGTTCTCGGAACATGGATAGTTAGACCTGATGGATCAAAATGAAGACCACTTCGATATTGCTTGCGAGCGTGGCTGGAGTTCCGTGGCATACGGAAGCAAACACGCTGCAAACATTCATGTGCAGGGGCAAAGGTCCCAGGACGCTACGTAAAACAACGTCCCTTGCTCGCGTCTGAGGGGTTGATATATGACCGCCATTCCCAACTTTATGAGAGTAGCTCTTTATGTAAGGCAACGAACAATAGAGGAAAGTACTGATCATCCCAAATGAGTGAATTCTGGAGAAAGATAGGCAATGGGAAGCTGTTGCCATTTTACAGTGCACTACACAGGCCGATGTCTTTGTCGCAGGACGGGGACAACCACAAAGAAATTCTTATTATGAACTGGTTCATGGTTTGCATTTATTATGCCCATCATAACCTCGGTGCAGCAGATCATTTTAGGAAAGATAATCTTGTATTTATTGCCTCGCCATGATCTTGCAGACAACGGAGTTATGGATTTTCGGGGCCCAGTGTAAGCCCTACATTTTAACTAAGGAAGCGATGATGAAAGTTCCCTACTAAGTGTTTTGCACCGTTCTATAGTGACACGGTGAACTGGTGCAATAGAAGAGAGGGCAACCAGGCTACCCGGGACTGGGGAGATGCTATCGAGCCCGACACCAAAAGAGGGTTTTGGTATGGCGATGAGGCTGCTGAGAGAAACCTTGGATTATATAATATATATATAATGTATATTACTCGATTTGCGAGAGGCATGCTCAAGGCAAGATCAATTTTTTACATAGATGATGCACAGGAAATACGGACAATGTGAATCGAAGTGACAGGGAGTGAAAGCGACCTCTAGTGATTTGGAAGGTTTGTTTGTTTTTGTATATTTCTCGACATACAAGAGTCATGCGCAAAATAACATCAAAATTAGGCCAGGAAGGCACAGTGAAGACATAGAAAACGGAAACCAAACATACAATGCAATGTGGTTTCGCTCACAGGATCATAACAGGCAATGTGGTTTTCCGAGCAGGGGGCTTTAATTCAAAGCTAGGTAATGGTTCGCAAAGATTTTTCCGTGGTTGCATTTCAGTCCTACACTGCCAGTTACATTGTTTGAATGCAACAAAGGTGCGCATTGCGGGAGCAAAATATGGCTGGAGGGCAATGGCTGTCGCCGCCCGTTGGCCGGGGTACTCGATGGTCAAGAGAGTCATAGGGTGGAGGTGAGTGTCAGTATGGATACGATAGCGGAATGGAGATGAGCGAAAACTAGACTGTATATCAAAAGAGGCAGTATAAAAATGAAAAATCCAGAAGGCACAGAACGATTAAGCAAGGAGAGCGGCGACAATGGATGGGTATTGTGCCATCGCAATACTAATACATGAGGTTTGTTTTGAGCAATTTTGCGTTCATAAATTGAGCTTGGTCTAGAGATGAAGGTGGCGTTGGAAAAGAAGGAGAACCGGAGTTAATGGGTCAATGTCTGGTGGACTCGTGTGAAGAACTGTTACCAGGAGCATCGGTATATTGCCAAATTCCGCAGATGAGAATATAGGTTAATGAAAAACGACGGTCTTCAGCGGTTTTCGGCTGTCAATATGCATTGTGAACGTCAGTTCATATCAGATGCCAATAAAAATGCTGACCATTCGTGAGTTCTTTTTGTATGAATTTGTTAGAAGAATTTTGGGAAGGAACAAGAGGAAGCCAGTACAAAGTGGTTCACATGAACTTATGAGGGTTTTGTTATGGCGATGAAGCTGCTGAGAGAAACCTTGGAATACCGAATGGTAGAATGCAAGGGCGTCGTGAGAGGTGATCGGAGTAGAGATAACGGTGTTTTATGCAAGCAAAACAAGCAAAGCGGTCATTTAACAAGTCTGCGATGTCGTTTTCAACGTTTGTTGTCGACAGAAGGAAGGTGATAAATTTTGGGACTTCCCGAGAGTTGTGCAGAGTTCATGTCGACAGCAGTCTGTGCATTCCAGCCTGGTTATTTGGTTAGTAAAACATACTTAAATCCTCGGCTATGATTTGGTTTTGCTTAGGAAAACTGAATCTTTTATTTTTCCCGTTAGTGCGTGTTATCAAAATTCCAGAATTGAAGTGCATTGAGCTTGGTCACCATTTCCCTAAGTCGATGGCATATGAACCTGCATTTTGGCTGATAAACAAGGTGAGACTTTGGGGGCAGAAAGATACAGTATTAATTGTAGGGGGATCAGCCACTTAAGAGCTCAAAGTGAGAAAGAATTTGTCCAAGATTACAGCGCTAGTTCCGTTCGCTAATGATTCAAATTTGGCTCAAGGCTTTTACTTGACTGCGAGGGTTTTCATTTGAGTCTATATGATGAGGCACAGCAAAGCTGACTTTACCGTTAGCCCCTGACTTTTTCTAATATCTCAGTGCTCATTTCTTTGACATTGACCGAGGATATCAAGTCCAAAATATTTGTACCCCAATCTTAGACGGATGGCCAGAAAGTACTTTCATTTTGGCGCCTTTTAAAAGTCAGCGACAGCAAGGAACATTCTGGAATTTGTTAAATCAGATGTCATGCTGAGGGAACAGAGAATGAAATTATCGCCAAAGAAATAATAGTCGGCAAGTAGTTTATCGTATTAGGGAAGCAATAGCAGAAGTTCCTTATGATCATCTCTTTGTTTCAATAAGCCATCTTGAATCAGACGGCAGGACTAACGGAATGCCTCACCAAAACCAAAATTTTGCTTTTCTCGCCAAGTGATCCGGGTCAACTTCATCCAGACTTTCGCTTCACCTCCTGCGTTAAACGTTCTAATCCTTTATCATTGCCCATTTTTCCTAGCTCCAGTCTCGTAATTGAGGTTAGGCCTTGCCCAACCGCCATTTTCCCTGAACCCCTGTTTACACCGGGTCACATTGCATAGTGCCCAATTTATCTGGCTCAAACCCTATGCCTACTTGTGCGCAGAGGAGTCACGATAAGTATACTGCTAAGAATTTCCAGCTCCTCAGATGGTACTGCCGAAGACGAAGTGTGATTTTACCGCTGGGCAAAGTATCAACTATAACGTTATTTAATACCACATCTCCCTGGAGAACAACCCAGGCCACCCAGAATCCGCCTTAAAAGGGACAATAAGCTGAATATCTACTTTTTTTCCAACTTCTTCCTCCTAGCGAGTCCAGATTCCATCATTCCAATGCCATCCCTGTGACAGAACAAACCTTTGTCAGTACCTTGGCGCATAAGTTAACGGCTCCGGATGGTCGAATCTGGAACATCCCTGATGGTATATGGTATGCAGCCATCGCATTGTCTTCCTTTGACGTCTCTCCCTAATTCTTTCATTGGGGATGTTACCCTTTCACTGCCCTTCATTAATAACTGCAAATCACTCCTCATTTGTTCATAATTTTTACTCACCTAATGCCCACCACAAAGCAAAGATTGAAGGAAACCCCAGGCATCAATTTATTTTTGACCGAAACCCAAAACCCATTCTCCTCAACCATCAGCCACGTAGCCACTCTAAGTATTGGACTTCCCGCCACAGTTCCTATAGAACCGCTGCTTGCAGCCATGTTTATCCCTTTTCCGCCCGAGCAAGTGCCTATCTGCATGCCCAAATCAACTCATTCAGCCGCCAGCTCCAGCACCTGCGTTGTGCGCTCATGAATGCCACAGGGCCTGCTCACCTCCTTGACTGAGCAGTAAAATAAGTAAGCCCACAAACCTTAATATTCTTCTGTACCTAGAAATCATCGATCTCCTACACGCTGTGGCTCAGCCGACTCCAGCAGCTAGTGTCCATCGTCAAATCTCACTTTATATCTCAAAAAATCCGTGACAAATTATTGTTCCGTGATGATCAGATTGCAGCTGGCAAAATCCCCCATGCAACTAGGTTGCACTTACGGACATCCAGCTCTTGCGTATCCGATTTTGATTTCATTGTCAACTTGCTTTGATTGCCTTTCCAAGCAACCTCCTGGATTGTTTGCCAGAAGCGCCAACATCGTAAAAGTTGGCTAACATCCTCTCACAGTCACCAACCGCCTACGAAGATTCTTTTTTTCGCATGGGGGCTTAGATTTTACCCAAGTGTGATTTAAATGGGATGCGAAAAAGCTCAACAAACTACCCGGTATTGGGCATGAAGTTTTATACTTCAGCTTCCCAGCCGCAGTATTTGCGCCTGCAAATTCAGGATGTCACCTCACTTTGGCTTTCCCACCTATTCAGCTGTTGCACTCTGCTGACCGGACCACCTTCCTTATTGCAAAAGAACCCTAAACCGCAACACAACTATTGCAAGCAAAATCTCAACTTTATTCCAATCTCAGTCGACAAAAAAGTATTTTTCTTGATTTTCCAAAAACGTAATGTAGAATACCAAACTCGTTAAATACCATAGCAAATTGTTTTACCCTCCTTCCAAAAAATTCGACGTGGCATAATCAGAAAAATTGCAGTGCTGCAAATAATCTTGCTTTCAGTCGTTTGTAGTAATACAAATGAAATTTCAAGAAGGGTTTTCAATAAACGAGAGAGAGATGATACGTTACAGCTCCAATGGTCCAAACCATTTTGTTTTGCGCGCATGAAATGAATGGCAGACAAAGACATGAGCTAGTTCCCTGATGCTTTGCTAATTCTTACCAACGTTTTCAACAACAAGCAAGATTTATATGGTTTTTATAAATCTACTAAAAGGCTCTCGATTTCAAAGACAGTTAAGGCTTCCAGTGCTTCTTCACGTCCTGCCTTTTTCCACCCAAAACCATTTGATAAGGTTTTCATCAGCCAACAAGGAAACACTGATGAAAAGTTTAACCCTAACTTTGCCCTCAACAAAACAAGTATCACTGCTTTTCCAAATGGCTTAATACATTCATCAAGCTGACTCCCAACTCTTGGATGCAGCTGTCTCATCCGGAAACAGTAAGCTGGAGGAGGCTGGGAAGCTGATAAGCAAATTGTTGAAGGCTACAGGCTCATCAGGTTAGGAGTTCCGTAGCCAGGCCAGAAAGGGCCACATCTTGTGGTGACGGCAGTCATAATCTGCGGCAAATCTAATGCTGAATCTTGGGGAATGTATATCCTGAGGAAATGAAGAGGAAAGCCTGAGGAGCCGAGGCTGTGGGTAAGGTATCAACATGTCCTAATAAACGACGGGCCCCAGGGTTCTCCGCGAGTGACTGGCCGCAGCTTTGATGCTTTTGGAACATTCGTCACTGGAAGACAGACTCAAGTGTCCAGTGGAGAGGAAGCAAGTGAGATTCGCCTTGGAATTGGTGCCTCAGGAATAGCATTTCGTCTTTGGCCGGGGAGAGAAAAATCGACGTTAAGGACTTAAACATCAGGCCACTGTTGGTTTGTATGGAAGTGTGAATTTGTTTTTACAGCAGATTACCAGTACTACGCAAGCTTGTATGGCTCCGTTGTGGCTCAGCTGATGATAGTGGCATTTCTTCCGAGTCGGCGATCACTGAGGGACTGGCGGGCATATGGTGTGACACCGGAATATTTGTTTCTCATTCTTCAATGGAAAATCATGCTTTCGCGTCTAAGGTCTCATTAAACTGTTGTGGGGGCCCGATCATTTGTAATGCAAGTGTTGCGGATTCAAAAGGATGTGACCAAAGCTGGGCCTGCCGCAAAGAGACTATCCAGCGTCAGGGCCAATTGGTATGGGATGTATGGGGGACGACATAAAAGCCAGCTATTTGCCATTGTTTTTAGGTGAATTTCGGTAAACTGGCCAAGGTGGTGACCAAGAATTTCGATCAGCTTAACAAGGGTTAGCCTAATCAGAATTTTTTGAGCTACCAAAACATCAGGTGTTCCACAAACTTGACGAAGTCTTGAAAGTTAACGCTTTGCGGTCCAAAAGATGGTACACACGAGAAGAAGCCATGATTGATGCTTGTTAATCTTAACCGATAGAGAAATGGCAGAAGAAATTCCAGCTGGATAAGTGGCAGAATAGAGGAAGATGGGGAAGAGTGTCACCAGAACGGCTTTCCTTTCAAGGGGGCCTTCTGGAACAGTGCTATAACTTCGAGTATTCTGTTTTGAAGTATTTGATGTTTGTAAGGCTATGCCGGGAGACGCATTTGTCTTCTTCAAAGACGTCCCTTTCTGAGCTAAATTTGAGTGGCTAATGTCAGTTGACATCAACCCCACTCACGATGATCGCCTCGGTTCATGCCTCTCGTGTACGATAATCCGGCAGTTAGTGCAGGTCCAGATCAAAGATTCACGAGGCTTTTCTGGGAACTTCTTGTCGTTAGGTAGCCAATGTTGACAATTCTTGGAAGCCATAGGCTTTTCTTTGCACTGTTGGACAGGTCCTACTGGCGTTGCACACAAGTCCTCCGCTTTTATGAGGCATCTGAGAGCAGGACTGGGTTGGCAATCAAGTGAAAGGGGTTAGTAAGTCGATGTGGGCCGAGGGGATGTGAACGAAATGCTTCGCAAACTAGAGGAAACTGGGACGGTTTTTGTCTTGAGGCACACTTTGCTTTACACCACTGTATAAAGAGTCGAGCAGATGTAGGGTTCTATAAAGGATATTCCTGAACATTTTCAAGTTTTACAGTTGTACTTTGTGATGTAACGGTTCTCCCGGAGGACTCCATCGTCTTGTGCTACAATCCGTAAATAGGCGTCAATCTAAGGCATTGATAATTACGGATGACCGATTTGGTATCAGAGGCATTTTTACCTGCTGGTGCATAGCTGGATGCAATCAATGAGGATGCCATCTGTGGTGGGGTTCTTCTTGCAGCATTATAAGAGTCTGTTGGCATTGGTGTAGAGAGGGTTTATTGAAACCAACTACGTGCAATCACAGTTGCCGTGGCCCCGTGTTCCAGGGCCAATTTTCCAGCGATAATGCGCCGGGATCCTGAAAGATTTATCTCCGTGATCTGCGCTGCATTAGAAGTGTCATTTCTTTTGCGCTCGGACAGATGCAAAGGATTGTTTTGGGGTTCCCTTCTTAAGTGAACAGCAATAGCTTCATTATTCTCATAACCTGTATCCAATACAAATTTTCCTCGGCTAACATTTTGAACATGGTGGCATCTGCAGCTACCGGAATGGACTTATGATGAAATGCTCCGGGCAATCGACCTTCATCTCCATCAAAGCTGCGGTGTTCATAATGCTTCACACTTGCTGAAATCCTGGATGTCACAGATTCATTCTTTTTTCCTAACATGTATTCAGAAGCTTTCAGATCTTGACACATAGGCGGAGTGTATTCAACGAAACTAGAAACGAGTATTGCTGTCTGCATGTTTTGTCAACGAAGGGCAAACAAATTTTAATTGCAAATCTCCAAGACCTTACAATTATACGACCCAAGAGGAAAAACATCCAAAACACTGAAATCAAAACTTTGTCCACGGGAATGGCGCCAACCACTGTTCCTAAACTATACGAGCTTAGAAACCGAGCACTGTGCGGAAGTTTCTATTAGTACGCTTAGTTCAATGAAACGACAGGTCATTCCGTTGCTGAGAGAGTAAATGTTGGATATCAGAGAAATTTCGAAGTCCAAGCTAATCTGTGATCTAATCACACTTTCATCGCATCTTACTGTCTCCCCCCTCGGTGTAGATTCAAGATATGAAGCAAAACAGAAGGTGGAGGCAAGGAGGCGGAAGAAACCCAGGCGTTCAATATCTTTGGGTCTCCTGACAAGCTTTACATTCTGCAGCTATAATTCTAAATGCCTTCTTTTTATGAAGTTCATAATGTTTGTAAACCCGATGCCGTCCCTACTACCTTTCACTGTTGTCAAGACATCTCCCAGCATGAACAGCTTAGAAAAATAGATAAGAAATGGAAGATCTGGAGAAAGATGGACAAAATCTACAGTTTCAGAAATACACTTGATCTCAAGAAATTTTGCAGGACAATTCATGGCCTGCGTACAGCCATCGTCATGCTTTCACTCGGAAATGGAATAACAGGAAAATAACGATTGTGCAAGCAGATGTCGACTCGCCTTCACAAAATCGTAAGATTTCTGGGCCCCCCTTTGCTGCTTATCGACATAGCTGCCCCTGGCAATTTCATTGCCTGGTGTACCGTCAGTGGACAGATCCCCATTTTGTTGCGCATCTAAGGTTCCAGAGGTTACTTTTAGGCGTAACTCAGGTTTGTTGTTTGGCAACGCACTCATTAAGTTCGTTTAGTTCGGTCAAGTTAATTTTTTCCACGGAATATCGCATTTCAAACAACTGTTGTCATAACGACCGCAATAAATGGTTTGCTGAGAATTCTGTTCAGTTACTTTTTAAAGAAGCCGGAGGAATCGGATAATGTCAAAGTAGCGGTTCGATGTCGCCCCCTAAACGAGAAGGAAATAGCTTTTGGATGCAAAGCAGTTACCGTCGTGAGTACAATAATTAAAACTATTTCGTGATTTTTACTTTTGGGCATTATTGTAATTATCATACATTTTGCCTTTTAACTAGTTGAATCCATAAGTGCTTATTATGGGTCGAGAAACTCCCAAGCAGCAGACAACATGCGATCTGTATTGGGACCTCCTTGGACCATGGCAGTCTGACGTTGTGCTACACCACAGTAAAGCATTGGATCACGATACATGAACTTACCAGGGTCCGTCTGGAACCATCCCGTTGCGTGAACAGTTCGCATATATGAAGTACGCTTTTACGCCAGGGAAGTGGTAATTTCCGACTCACTGAGATCCACGTTTAATTTTCTGGCGATCATTCGAACTAATTTGTGAAATTTTCCATACGTGGAAAGTCCCAAAAAGTGTTTGTACAGTGTGCAAGCGGTTGGTATGCCTCAGAACCAAATGCTTGCATTTTTATTTGTGTGGCTTGTTCTGACTTAAACCAAGATTAATATAAATTTTTGGAACTTGTGAAAATCGTCTGCGTATCCTGCTTGTCCGGTCCTTGGGCTGCTAGCAGCAGTAATCAGGGATTTTTGGAAAAATCCTCGGAGAATGTCTGTTCAAACACGAAATTACCGGTACCTTGTATCTCGAACTCTGCGTCATACGCGGATTTGGTAGAACCGACGGTGACAAATTTAAGTAAACCTAAGCAACGAATATGTCTGGGGCACCTTCAGGAGCCAATGCAGCTGGAGTTCTTTCCTCGCCAGTGGTCGTCGACATCGCTAAAGAAAGAACACTAGGAGCACACCTTTTGCTGCAGATACGGAGCCTGAAGCGTCAGCGTCATCGTTTGCCATTTAAAGCCGTGAGATGCCACCAGTGTTTCCTGATTGCCAACGTTCCTAAAGCAGCCGCTACCTTATATGAGGAGGGATTAAACCGTGACGTAGGTCCTCTGTGACACCTGTTGAAAAACATTCTCGTTTAACGAGGAGACCGTTGCCAACTTTATCCGCATGAAGTCGACTTACCGTCTGGGTAAAGTTGGCAAGTCGAGACTACCTCGATATTTGGAGGTAGTACTGGAGTCGGGAACGCAAGTACTGAAAATTTTAAGAAGTCAGCTTGGTGTGAGTCTGTTCCACTTCTTTGAGATTTATCACTGGAGGAAAGGACAAAGCCAAACACGGCCTTTATAGAGTTTCGGCAGCGCCGTGAAAAAGGCTGAAAGAATATTTTCTTACAGGATTTTTGCGTGGTGAAGAGGAAGTTCCGGCTGAGCTAAACATCGATCGTGTCTCCGGAAGACCGTCTCCAAACAATGTGCTAGGAACGGTGGGCAGGCGGACCATAACCAACAATCTGTTCTAGTATTACAGGTAACCGAGTTGGTTTGGAACCCCTTAGTGGCGCGTCAAATTAGCTTCAACGCAGAAGGGGCTTCCCCAAGAACTTCGGGACTCGGATTTACTTCTAACCGGATAAATATTATTCCGAAAAGACCGAGCCAGCCGACACGCACCTATTAGACACATGCGGCTGAAAATGGCTTCGAGGAGGCTCTATGAGTGGGGGTAAATTTATCTGGCAGTGGATACTTAAGGATTTCAGTGACGTACCGTTCACCTGGGGCTGTCCCATCTGGTATTCTTGGCTTCATGTTTCGGTGGGAGATTGATGGCCACGGCTTGGTACTAGGAGACTTTGATGCACCACACGTTAACTGGGAATCCGGCTGCTTTACACTGGCTGTGGGAAGGTTTTCCCGCGGGTTATGTTAGACAGTTTGTGAGCGGGCATCGCACCAGGACGTGCACGAACCCACTTGGCAGAATGGGAATTAATTCTGGATCTAATATTTTCACTGAGAGCCTCTGACGTGTCTCACATAAACATTCTAACACCACTGGGTACCATTGAGCATGCTACTCTGTCAATACATTGGGAAACGCACCACGGCGTAGTCCAAATGTCTGACGTATTTCATTTGACATGCGGCCGGCAGCTGCTAACACCTCGGGGGTGGCAGATTGTGATAACGCAAGCCACATCTGGGGTGCTTCCAAGGAGAAAATTACTAGACTAAGACACTCCTTTGCACCTATTCACAGGCCGCTTAGCCGTGTGTGTAGTCCTGCATGGTTTGACAAATAACTAAGGAGGTAATTGCTTTGAAGAAATCGTGCATGGGTGACACCACTTGACAAAGAAGGGATATGACATTTATAGGGGAATCGGACACCTTTATACCGCTGTCTAACTTGGGATAAGAAAGACATGAACTTTTTGCTACGGAGTCCAAAACCGTGCTCAAATGCTTTTAGGCGTACTTGAAAAGGAGGACAAGATCGCTTTCGGAAATCCTTAAGCTGGTAGAAAACGGATCTCTGGTTGATCCCAATTCCGCAAAATCTGCACCTCTGGCAAAACACTAACTCCTAGTGCGCGGTCTGAAGTTCTGCCTGCACTGGTCCCCACGAGGTCTGATGCACAACTAGTGGTCGAACGTCCATTTACCGACGGGGCAGTCGCAAGTGCCCTCCATTCATTAATGACTCACAGATCACCCGCCCCGGACGGAATTCACCCAAATGTGTTAAAAGAATTGGCCCAGCAGGTCTTGCCAGTGCTAACAAGACTAGTTGATGGGTTCTTGGAGCAGGGGAAATTACGTAATGAGTGGAAGAAAGCCATTGTGGTTTCGTCGTTTAGGGGTAGCAGTAGGTCGCAGGCGGCCAATTACCACCCAGAAGGTTCGTGGAGCAGTTCTTTTTTCATTCAGTTAGACAAACACCTGCAGATTCACCAGCTACTTAGGCCTCAACAACATGGCTTTGGGAAGGGGTGCCCGTATCTTCCCAACCTTCTTTCGCATCTTGAGCGTTGGTCCCAACCAATGGTAGAGATTTCTCTCTCGACAGGGTTCCGCACCATAGACTGATAGAAAAGTAGGACTATGTTGTTGAGTTGATAGTTTTGTGCGAGGAAGATCGTTCACTGTGAGGACTGTTGATTTATTCCACCTGGCACGACTTAGGCAGAGGTGTGCCGCAAGGCTCTCTCTTGGGACCACTGCTGTTCCTGATGTTCATAAACGATTTGCCATAGGTTGTGAAGCCTCTGTATTTGACCTATGCAGACGACCTAAAGCTCTGGCGGATAATAATAAAACCGGACGGCCGGAAATAATTGCGGAAGCACCTGGACGCCCTGAACTTCTGGTGGGATAGACGGCAGTTGCCATCAAATTATGAAAAATGTGCGCATATGCAGTTAAGCACTCAAAAGATATGATACATGCGGGTACTCCATTCGAGGTCCTCTGCTACGGTAAACCGATGGTGAGTGTCACCTGGGAATAACGGATATTAGTTTGTTGAAAACCTGTTCCCACACCTTTGCATGCTGGGTTCCATCCGACGTTCCTTCAGCCGGTTGTCATAGGACGTCTTCAGGCTGCTGTACACTACCCACGTATTTCCGGGATTGGCGTTTGTGGGAGATTCTGCGTTCCCATGCAAAACTGAGAGGTTCGCAAATTGGTAAGAGTGCAGAGGGCCGCCAATCGCCTCGTTTAGGGGCTATGAGTGGTGAGCCTGAGGCGTGCCGTCGTGCACAAGAAGACATCATTTGCATTCGGCGCATAATCCGAGATGAATCGGGACCGTATTTGCAGGCTGAATTGCCACTGCGCGGCTGTGACAGAACTAGAGGGCACGCCTTCGAACTAAATATCTGGCGTCTGCTGGATTGCTACTGTTCTATCGTACTTTCAGGAGATCGGCCAAACTTGGGAAAATGTTACCGCCAGCTGTGGCAAAAAGAATGGGTACCAAAAGTTCAGGTAAGCACCGGACGACTATTTGGTGGTGAGATGGCGCAGTTCCTTCTGATAGGAGTCCCGAGAAACTGTCGGCGATGAGAGTGAAATGAGTGGAATTCTTCCGCTCCTAATCAACAAACGACGAATGGACAATGAATTTTTGTTTGTTCATGGCTTGCTCTATCTTTTTTCAGTTAACTAAAAGTATACTGGACATATTTCCATTATAACTATTTAAGTTGTTGGCGTACCTTTGAGTCTGACACTGAGCATTTTATCGCACAGGAATTCAGAAAAAAGTGATTTTCAAATCAGATTTTGCTAGCAGGGGAGCGTGTCCTAATCAAGCAAGAAATATGCTCAGGTGGACTTCTAGCGATGATGACTCGATCACGGACACATGGGTTATGACAGCGAGTTCCTCTTATAGTGGTAATCGTTCTCCCTGCTTAAGATAACGATAATCGGTATACCTACATGGTGCACTATCCTCTTTGACATCCAGGCTGCACCCATTTATTATCTGCTTCGTTGGTTAAAGCCGACCTAATAGCTGCAAGCACTGCTACATCCAACTCTCTCTGTTAGTTGCCGAAGATTTTTCTCATAATTTGAGAAAAATTTGTTGTACGATGTATAACCAAAACAGCCGTTTTACGCGCTTGCCTAACCTCAGTTAGTTCTAGCCTCCTGAGAGCCTTGCTAGCCAGGACCAGTCTTGTAATGACCTCTTGACTGCTTTTGTAAATGCGAGATGACTAACTGGTAATAAAACAGATGTGGCCTAGCTGTGATCCCATTAAACATTAAGTGATTAGCATGAAGTCTCTGCACAGAGATGTTGCGCCTGAGAACAGATTGCTTTCTACCTTCTGGCCCAATCGGCCGGTCAGATGAAGAAAACATCCCTGCGTTCTGTAAAACCGGATCATGCTCTTTCCGCCCCGCTTGGGTGCGGAGCATGGATCAGGAAACCTGTATAAACATCCAAGTAACGCAAAGCCAATTTGACCATTGTGGAAGAAATTGATGTGAACGTTTTGATAATCTGCGACACGAATGGCATCAACTTTGGCATTGTAGTTCCGTAATACTTTGCCAATCATTTTACTCCACGAAGTCTGTCCTCCCTGCAACCACCTCCTTTTGGCTCTACAATTCTTCAGAATGATTTCACATCGAAGTACAGAATGATAAATTCCTCTAGCTTTTTCCCGTCACGTTAATGAGGAAACCTTTTTCCTATAATGTTAACGCAAATGTACCCACTTGGTTTAACTGAGCCCCAGAAATGGTGAAAGTGTACTTTTTATTTCAAACTATAGATCCAGGTATGTAACCTTAGATTTCGAGGTTTCACTTTCGTTGTTTTCATCGTATTTGTCCTCCTCACCATCCTTGTCACTTACTTCCAAAAGCATGGAAATTAATTAATCCATTTTTGATGTCCTGCACTGTCTCCTAGTTTCCACCAATGTTTTTTTTGCCGTATCTTAAGGCTAATGTCACGCATCTGTGCTCATCCGATTCTTTTAGGACTGAGAGCCGATATCTCTTGTTCACCGAGTTTGCTTTACTTGCTAGTAAAAATTAAAATTGCCTAATAAATGGTATAAGGTAGTTTATTTGAAAGCGGACTTGAAGTGATTCTGAATACACTTATTCTAGACTCAATATTGCCGCAAGTCTGCTGGATCATTGCGTTTTTACTAACCTTAAATCTGAAATTGCAACGGCACTGAGGGACAAAAGTCACTGCCCCCTGGTATTTAATCACTCAGAAGTTCTTCCCAAGCTTGGTCATTCAATTATTTAGCATCAAACTTCCGTAGCTTTTACAGGTTTTCTACAGGGTGGGCGCTTTTCAAGTGTAAGCAACCCTAAGTTAAGAAAGACGACTGTGAATGCAGGCTTACGGTTTCCCGGACGATTTGTGCCGGTGGCTCAGAAGGACTTCTTGGCTGTTTCTGCATACCAGCTCAAAGTGTATGAACCTCTCAAAAGATGTGGACATCTTTTTAACACCCAAAGGTAGATTTGGTGAACATAGTATGAAAAACCGACCTGTTGAGATGGTAGATAAAGAAAAAAGGGTTAAAATATGTGGAGGCAACAGAATTTTGTGGAAAAATTGATCAATAGTTTTCGACTTAGTACCTAAGGTTTTATCTTAACCAAAAGTAACGGAAAGAGTGCGCCTACAGTCCACTGCTGAAAGTGTTAGGAAATTTGAATGATCAGTAGTGATAAGAGGACATTCACTCGATGGCCTTGTGGGTTAGGTGGGCAAAAGACATGGTGCAATAACCACAGGATATCGACTGTTGTTTTGTCGTTCAAAATATACAGCGAGCACTTTGATTGTTGGTCGAACCTGAAGTAGACTTCGCGGGATATTCTATATGCCAATAAATCGTCAATCTTTGTCGATAAGAGACAGGACAATTCCGTTACTCTTCAAACGTAGGTGCTTTTCAGAACAAAATATAACTCGGTCCTTTGGTTCATTTTTGATGATCATCTTAATATGACTGATCAGTTATCAAATTCAGTAATAAGTATATTATGATTTATCTGGTTCTATACTTTACACTTGTACTCAAGATATTAAAGTATTTGGTGATCGTATGTCTTCTGTAGTCAAGCACAGAAGTTAATTAGTTTCTCACCGCCAGGGGAAGTAAATTCACGTATCTGACTAACAGATTCGTGCATTTAAATGATTTGACGCTAAACAACACCTAGTTCCTGTGCTCATCTCGTACCATGTCTAGAAACGTTGTTTTTACCTATATATATATATATATATATAATTACAGATATGCACGTCTATAACAGGTTCAGGTCATATCAATTCATGTTGTTAACCACTTCCAAACTAACCATGAAAGTGGCCAAACTGGAAGGCTCGCTGGTGAATTTTACGAAATCGTCTGTTGGAAAAGCCTTTACTTTTGGGTTTGGGTGTGTAGTGAAAATTGGTATTTTAACATTCAAAGAGCTTCCCAAGCCGACCAAGAAGAAATCCAGTTCCAATTCTGACTAGAGATGTCGTTGGTACAGTTTGGTTGTTCATCACCCACAAATATTCGGCGCCTGTAATTACTCTCGTTTGTTGAGAATTCTAGATTGGAATTAATAATTATTATAAATTTACCTTTGTAGCATAGCGCTCTCCTGAGTTTTGGGAAACTTTTCATCATTTTCACATCCACTCTGGTATTTTTGCTGTTATACATGTAGCATCAAGACTTTTGCCGTATCATATAGTCCATACTTGTTAGCTAAGATAAACTGATGATCATGGGGAGTTGCAACACTGAAACTATTTTGCGTCGATTTTAAAGGCCCATAGCTGTAAAACTACCCACTAGCATGTGTATTGAAGCATGTTTAGACGTGATTTTCTTTTTTTGAGCCGCCTTTCTCTCTTGCCACGGCTTTCATGCCACTGCATTTAAACGGACATCAGCGTGAGATGCTTTGTTCGCGAAAACATCCCCTCTGGCCTACTCAAAACATTCTACTAACTAAGATTCTTTAGTTAATCGAGAACATTTTGTGACTAGAGCGGCGTCCAGTCATGTTTGAATGGTATAACTGCAGTGTCTTTCTATCTGGCGTACGTCAAGGGAACTCTGTGTTGATGGCTTGCCAATCTGGAAAATCATCTCAACAACAGAACCAATCTTTGCTGAACCAGCACCTCGAATTGAACTTTTAAGTAACCTTACTCTCCGGAAATACTAGCTCACCTCGGCGTTCTCGTAAGATTACCTTCGTTGAGTTGCATTGTTCTTATTACCATCTCACTCTTGTTAGTTTCAGATGTATACTCCTAAACCAACCTTAGCCGATCGTGCCTTGGTGACAAAAACACTGATTTACCAGACCATCGATTTTCATTGTTGCTCATCCCACTGTTTACTCCAGATATAATATTTACCGGGTGTCCGAGATCCCTAGCATCACCGTTGTGTGACCTCTGGCTTTTTTGGCATCGTTGACAATCACATACATCTGAACCAGTCTGAAACAAATCTCATGATTTTCCCAAGGGCCTCGCACATTGGGTTAAGTGAAGGTTGGTTTAAAACAAACCTCAGTGATATTATATAGCCTTCAAACCGGCTGCATTTAGAATTGGACTGGCAGTTATTGTAAACTCATGTGTGCAAACCAAAGTTTCGTAATGAAAGACAGTTAGTAGCGGTGTGCAGAGTGACTGGTAGTTTTTAGGGGTCTCTTTTTTGTTGCTTGTTCTGGCAGGGGAACCGTCCTTAGCTGAAGCAATGCAACAATGGTTTATCTATGCTTGAAGTCATTTCTTCCTTATGAAGTTGAAAACAGTTTCTCGTCGAACCTTTGTGAGGGATAGAAAATCGCAGCTAGGGTACACAGCTGTGCTAATCTTTACTCCTCAGCTAACTGTGTCCCGAGCTGATTTATGCCTTTCGCTTCTGAACATCACTAGTCCAAAATGTGAAATCAAACAAGATTTTCTAATTGAATGTCGCAACCAGTGCTTACCTGGTTAAAAATGTACTTGTTCATCCCAGTTTTGGTGATTCATAGTGTCTATAACTTACATAACTTCGGGGAGTCAATATGCATGTATATGCCAGTAATCAGGACTTCAATGTGAACTTTGAACTCGATGGCGCTTTTATGAAATTCGTCTACCTTGATCATGAATTCCGTGATTAAATACTTTACTTTGAAATGGCAGATCACATACCACCGGCAAATTCCAATCGATGGAAGTCATCGATATTTTTTGGTAAAATCTACGACCACACATCGAACGTATGCATTATGTATTTTGTCAAAACACAGTGATTTTTCAAAACGTAAGGAAAGAACAATATGGACCGAAAGGCGTTCGAAGTATATCGAAAAGTAGAGGCGCCAGATGATGAACTTATTTTTACAACTGTTGAAAAGTCAGTACCTCAGTGTGTCGGTAGAATGTGTAATTAGCTTACTTTTCGGCTGCCTTGAGTAGTCTTTCTTTCTCAAGGCAGAGTTTACGATCCAGTGACCTGGGGTAGCAGTTATATGTTAACTGGTATCGCAAGGTTGTTTTTGTGTGTGGGAGTGAAATGTTCCCCGTTCCCACAGTAGTTGAGTGTATGTATGTGTGGCAATGTGTATGAGGGTAAGTAAAAGGATAAGTATCATATTTTAGGCTAGGCTTTAAAAGGAGGTTAAAGAGATCAGGTCTCTTCTCTTGTTGTCACTGAAAAGTGGGGTCAACAGCTGTTTTACTAACGACGATAGTCCAAACCAAATGCTGAAAATTTCTACGCAGTCGTTCCTGTTGATACATGTCGAGTGGGCGCTGATTTGCAAGAATCCCGCGTAAAAGCGTTCAGTGTATGTTCGGAATTCATGTTGAAGAATCTCAATGATTTCGTGGACTACTGTGTGGTTATTGCCTGCGGTGTGAAGTGTGGTTGCTGAGTCACGTTCTAGTTTTAATAAAGCGATACTTTCAGTCGATCGAGACCACAATTTTTGTTTATGCCCTACGATCTTAACATTTTACTGTCTATAGGAATGTCCAGTGTATTCTGCTAAGCAATCTCTGCTGCGATCCAAAGTATGCACGGAAACTTCCTTTTTCGTTGTAGTTTGTTATCCATGCGGAAAAAGTGGTACATTTTAGTCGATGGGGAATTTTCTGACGGCCGTCAGTGTGCCTCATCATCATCATCAACATCATCATCATCATCATCATCATCATCATCATCATCATCGTTCAGCGTTAAACAGCAATGCAAGCCTCACTGACCGCTGCCTTTTCCACAGAGTTACAATTTTCAATAAAAAGAGTGAATATCCAAGGGGAACAGGGAGTGAACCGACACAGGCAGGAAAAGATAAGGTACAACTGCAGCCAACATATGGAACACAGTCTAACTGTACAAACGCACTCTTTCAATCATTTCGATTTGATAGAAAAGGATAACATGATCACCACTGTTCACGGTTCATTGCCATATCTTTCAGTATCTCCAGCCGGCTAGTTGACAAGTCTTTCGGACACCTACTTTACCTAAGTTCGCTGTACATTTTCTCATCCTACGTTACCACGTCATCTTTTGACCTCCACATGGCTTCTTCAATTCCTTGGGATGAACACAAAATAGGGCACGGTATGGTAAACGAGTGTTCGCCATACGCAACACGTGACCCAACCAGCGTAGTCTATTAAGTTTCATACGCTGACACGAGCTATTCTCAGAAGTGGCACCCAATACCAGATTCCTAACCTCAATATTACTCACGCGGTCACTTCATCCAATCCTAGCCATACTACGTAAACATCGGTTGTCAAAAACCTCCAACCGACCAACATCGCCCACACGCATACTCCACGTCTCGCAACCGTACAACAGAACGGAACGCACTGCAGCACAGTACACACGATCTTTCAATTTCAGTGAAATATCAGGTCGACGCCACAAGTGCTTCAATCCAGCGTAAGCTGCCCGAGCCTTGGATATACGCATACTTACCTCCAATCCCGAGCTACCATCGTTGGACATGCAGCTACCAAGGTAGGTGAAACGGTCCGCAGTCGTTATTTCCTCTCCATCCAGTATGAAGTTCGGTGCTGCTGTCGTCCAGTCCTGTAACAGTACTTTGCACTTTGAAGGTGCATAATCTAGGTCGCATAGCTTCCTTCCATCTCCCAGTTCGACTCCCACATCCCGGAGACCTCTGAAAGCATGTTCCATCACCTCGTCCATGACGAGGTTGAACAGGACTGGAGAGATGGGACACCCTTGTCGAACGCCACTAGTTGTTTCGAATGAACGTGACAGTTCACCGTATGCCCTAACGCGACCATAGGTATGCGAGTACAATGCTCGCAACAGGTTCACGAACTTCGTTGGCATACCCTTCCGGTGGAGGGCACTGATTAGTCCTGGTCGATCCACGGACTCGAAAGCACCTTTTAAGGCGAGGAAGACTATGATCGTAGTGCGGCGGTGCGTGTGGCGCGTTTCGAGTATCTATCGAAGAGTGAATATTTGGTCGATGCAACCTCGACCTGGCCGAAATCCGGTCTGTTGTTCGCGG
>LUCM01010101.1:195041-205640 GCA_008360955.1 Fasciolopsis buskii
TATTTGTAGGCGTGTAACCCACGGGAATAATGGACGGGTACTGCTAGGGAGTCCAGCCGCTTAGCAGAAGAACGATTGTGCTTGTCTTCTGACAAAACCTGACCGCAAGGCAGCAGGGCATGGCTGAGCGGGAACCAATCTACTTGGATCAATTAGTCTTCCACTCGTATTTCCAACTGAGCAGTCGTTTGTTCGCTTTGACCATACCGGTGCTAGCTTCGAGGCTTGACTTCTTAGTCTGTAACAAATCACTAGCAACTGCTTCGACTCCATGGAACCTGAAAGCATGTCCTCAAAGGATAGCCGTTTATAATATGTGGTCATATACTAGTTCTGTTGAACAGAGTCAGAAATTTAAGTTTGCTCCTTCTTTAAATGAAATTCCACGGAACTGACAAATCATCAAAACAAGGATATGACGCCTGATAAATTGGCAGTGCTTTTATCCTGCGATAATTGTACCCATGACTCTTACGGTGCTTGCTTACAAAGCATGAGCTTCAATCACGGAAGTTAATCATGTGGTTTAGACAAACTTGCTTTTACCTGAATAGATTTGCGAGAAGTCAGAAAACGTTGCTACCGGAAGAGTGAGAGGCGTAGCTCAGCTTATTGTCTATTAACTTTCTTGTCTCAGACTAAATTTGCAGTAGTGAGATAGATTCAATGTGAAAACCCTACTGATAAACTAGTTACTCTGAGTAACCGGAGCTGTTCAGATATGTAATTCCTGGGTGAAAAATCCAATATCCGCGGGATTTTACCTACCGCTGCGAAGCACTCCAAGCAAAGTAGTCATTAACCATTAAACAACACTCTTTGTAAAGAGAGGCTTCGGGCATTGATGTGTTAATTTGGCTAGCTTATCTCACTCAGTGGTTGCTTTGAGAAATGTTTACAAGAATTTGAAAAACAACTAGTTTACTTGTGGAACCAAATCTTCGTTAATTCAACTACGTGTAGCATATCTCATTGATGTTAAGAGTGACACTTCGACGTTCTGGGGACGGCGAACGAGGTCCGTTTGAATTTCGCACCTGCAGGTGAACCTTATTCGTGTGTCATGTGGCCCGCAATCACGTGGAATGGTTGGTTGACTAACATTTGGTTATCAAATTGAACGTGTCATTTCTAGATTTCATTTAATAAGAGTATTGAATTATCAGTACTGACGTTAGGCAAAACTCAGTCAGTCAAACAAGTATTAAATGTGAATCGATTAAAATGGTTATGCATACCCACAGATTGACTGCCTCGCGGCAGTTCATAAGTGGAAGCTGAATCAGGGTAGTCAGTCCATGTTCTGAAAAAAGGGTGTGAAAGTTCTAGCCAGTGTACTTTCCCGAGTGCGCACGGGAAGATTACTGGATTTGCTTCCGCGAGGTCCCCAAGTGCGATGTCCGGAGACCTTATACGAAATGGTTGAATACTGCAGCACAAGATAGCGGATAGGAATAGACGTCCACAATGGTAAGCGAGAACTCTCGAAAGTACTCAAACGAGTGGAAACCTACAGATACGGCTTCCAGTAAAACGAACTCACCCAGACAAATGTCACAAAATCTAAGTGAAGCGTCAAAGCAAATCGCGTAGAAAGTGGAGAAATGCAAGGCACTCCAGACTTTGTTTTCTGTAGCATTCGCCCCTACATGATGGGATGCACCCTCCAAATCAGTTACAAATCACTTCAGTTCCTCCACTTCATAAATATACATATATAGTCCATATCATAGAAAACCAGGACCCCTGTTTTTCGATAAGTGAATGTAGTAAAGAGAACATTTTGTCTTTCCTTCTGTGTGTGCAGCTCACACCAAAAATCGAAAACAAGGATAAGTATTATCAGTTCCAGTGGTGATCCTGGCTTATTGACGAATCTTTGTTGTATTTCTTAAATGGACTTTTATTTCATGCAGCATCCTGGTGATTCAAATAAAGGTGTAATTCCTGAATATTGAAATTTTTAGTTGGATTTATCTGTTTAATCAGTACATGCGGTTGTTTTTCGCTCATTTCGGGACTGTAATTATTGGTTTTCCTACCCCATTTTAATTTCAGATCAGTGAAGTTGAAGGCAGTGTAATTTTGCACAAAGTCAATTCGAACAATGAAGAACCGTACAAACAGTTCACTTTCGATATTGTATTTGACGTTCAAAGCAAACAGCTTGATGTCTATAACAAAGTAGCTCGGCCGATTGTGGAGAAAGTTTTGGAAGGATACAATGGTAAGTGTTGTCTAGCTTTGATTCCGTCAAAATCGGCGTCCACCCAGGTACGATATTCGCATATGGACAGACGGGGACGGGAAAAACGTACACAATGGAAGGCATACGAACTGTTCCGGAGCTTCGAGGGATCATACCAAACTCTTTTGCACACATATTCGGGGCAATAGCAAAAGCAGATAAAAATACTAGGTTTTTAGTACGAGTTTCGTACCTGGAAATATACAATGAGGAGGTAAGTGTATCTTTTGCGTTTTTAGATTCGCATTTTTCTGTGCATTTCCATGTCACCAAATTTTTCATGTGATTTGGAAATAAAACCGCCAGTTTAGACCACACAAATAATCACGGACAATCGGTGTGGTGGATCAAGTTGACTGCGCCTAATTCCTCATTATTTTACCTTTGTTTGCCAAGGCAGTTGGTGAATGGAAGACCACGCGACATTACGTGACATTATAAAAAGGCTCACAAACCATAACCAGAGATCTGGATGGTTCAGGTTAAGTTGCGCTATATGGATGTAGTCCATAAGAGCCCTTTCGGTGGTTGATGGAGACAATAGGTGCAGTCGGTGATACTATCGCATTCAAAATCTCTCCTCCTTTTCCCAGCTCCTGAGCTTGGTGTTCCGCTAATTTTCCCTCTCCTCTTTTAAGCAGACAGTACTGTGAGGTAGTAGTAAAAGGCAGGTTGATGCAAGATTGATATTTTTAGGCAGCTGAAACTCTAATTCTCATTTCAAATATAGATGTGTTATTATTGTATATACAGATAATCATTACATTACATACCGTCCCTCAAAACCTAGAAAGTATGTGACCTCTGGTTTTTTCTAGGTATTATGACGTTATTCCTGCTCCTGGTTATCTCATTTGTTTTCCCCTATAAGACTGATTGTTTATTTGCTTGCTTTGGTGATCCACATTTTCTTCCTAGTTAGATGCACTTGTGACGAAAGTTTAAAAGTCTTTATTATTGCAGCAGGATCGCATTAGATTTCTACGTTTCTGTCTTCAGTTAGTTTTTTCTTGATCTATTCACATTGATCGATTATTTTTGATTATTTTAAACCATGTCCTGCACACTGTATGTAACAAGCCTTCAATCATATTTACCCTTTAAAGGTGTTTTTCTTTATCCGGTCCCGATTACTCAGGCCTCATGACCGAGGAAATTAAATTATCACAAGCATTGAACTACGGTTGTCCAAATGAGTCGTACTTATTTCCAGTAGTGGGATATTTAATATGAACTTTCAAACGATTCGTATTTCAGTGTGGACGTCTAAATTGCTAGTGAATATCATGGGAGTACTATATAGCTGTTTCATCTTTGTTAAGTATCATCAGCGGTGCATATCCATTGCGCCGGAACTGGGACGCGAACTCCGAACGAATGACTTAGCAATTATACTATCCTCTTAATGCTGCAAGCT
This sequence comes from Fasciolopsis buskii, assembly GCA_008360955.1. Lineage (NCBI taxonomy): Eukaryota > Metazoa > Platyhelminthes > Trematoda > Plagiorchiida > Fasciolidae > Fasciolopsis > Fasciolopsis buskii. The sequence continues at coordinate 198,707 of LUCM01010101.1, forward strand.
ATCAAGAAACAAAAATCATTTTGTCTCTGCATTAATGTCTTTGGTTCTTACAGAGACGTTCGCCCTCTCTCCGGGAGTCGTTGGTCTGGTGTATTTAAAGGTCTGTGGTCTGTGAAATCCCGTCACGGATATGGGCACTGTATCATGTGGCGTTGATTTTCGATGTTCTGTTGAGAATTAGCTCAGCTAGCGTAATAGCTAAGGCGTTCGACTCACAATCGTTCGTCCAGAGTTTGCGTTCCAGTTTCCGCGTGGTGGGTATGCACTGCTTGTGATTTATAACAAGAATGAAACAACTGTACAGTCCTTTTATGATATATTTTCATGAATTCCGTGAATGTGCCTAACTAAGCATATATTGCGTTATTACCTACCCCCATATGACCATAAATCAGTGGTTAATCCGGAAGCTATCTTGTTATACTACTTCAAATAAAAATTAGTTATTACCTGTAATTTTGATAACCAAAGTTGGAAGAAACCAGAATCAGTGCGCATCGTAATTATTATTCCTGAAAATTACTATGAATTTTGTTGTAACCACAAATGCATAAACGCTAAAGCTGGTTCTTTTATCCCAGCACACAGAAGAGAAATGATTGATAACAGCATTTCGGTGTCCTTGATAGGGAACAGTTTTATAACTCTTGGCTGAATAATTTTTCTCCGTGTGCATTAGTTTAGCAGGCGAAAACGCACGAAATTCTTCTAGTTTCGCATTTTGTTGTCTTTCTAATAGCCGTTTCACCTTCCCCGTATTTAAGGTTCGTGACTTACTCGGGAAAGATCAATCGATTCGACTGGATGTGAAGGAGCGACCGGATATTGGCGTATACGTGAAGGATTTGTCTTCATTTGTTGTTCATTCCCCGAATGAAATGGATAAACTCATGACGTACGGCAATCGAAATCGTAAGTTCGTCTTGAATTCGACAAGACATTTTCACTTAAGTCAGACGTACGGTGGAACAGTGAGTCTTGTAGCACGTTCCTCTGCGAATGTACACGCAAAGAATCCTTTGAATGCCAATCATATGTAGCTTACTTCTTCATTTTTGATACCTCTTGCACTTTTACTACGATTTTTTATCTTCCATGTTACTCATGCACTAAGGTACATTATTGCACAAACTGAGTCTCGCTTGCTAATGTCTGCTGCTTAGGAATGTTTCCGGTATTGTCTAGGATTTCGATTCGAGACATGCGCGCTCAAACTGCTTCTTATTGATCTTCGATCATACTGTTTTATGTGACGCCTGCATCAATGTTTACGAAGTAAGGAACACTTCGATACCCTACTTCAACATTGTTTTAAAATGTTGTCTTAGTCCAGGTTATTCCTTTCCACAAAGCTAAGATTTCTGAGCTCGGTAGCTGGATCGCAAACTTCTTACCCATGATTAAGGTGATGTCCCATGCAATGATATTGCTGATTTCACGAGTGAGGAGATGTTCAAGATTTAAATGTTAATCTTAACGCTTAGAACCACGGAGACATCTTAAATCTTCCTCTTGAAGCTTTAGCCAAAACTCCCCACTCCTTCGTAGCGATCCGCAAACCTTTAGCCTGGACCAATATGCCTTTGGCCTCGATGCATAATATTCAGCCGTGTGACTCTCCATAAGTTAGTAAGATCAAAATCTGTTTAAATAACCTGAGGTCAGCAAACGTTTTTAGAGTTTATTTTTTTGCGATTAACTTTGCAGAATTTGGTTAACGTGTAATAAACATCCATCGTATGTTGCTCAGTTGATTGTCATAATTGTTTCATATCCTGCACTGCCAGCTGGTTAGAAAGGATTTGAATGATGTGTGTGTATCGTTAAATAATTTGTCACATTTCATATAACTGTCGTGCTTTCGGTTGACACGTTTTAAATGTATTAAAAGCATTAAAAATTGAAAGCAATGAAAAGCTGATTTGAAAAGGGATTGTATCGTGACAGAAAGGAGATTTTTAGTGAATAATGTATAATTTTCAAATGATTCCTGATACAGTGTCAATGTTCAGCTTCCAACGGGAAATTATAGAAGCATTGTACAGCTGTTTCATCTTTGATATGCACCGTTGAAGATTCCTAAAAAGGATGAAACAGCCGTGATGCTTGCATGATGGCCGGTGGGAAGTTAGATGTTGACACTGCATGACGAAACATTTGGAAATTCACAGTAAATGCAAGCTACTGTGTACTTGTGCATCTGGAGTCCTTTGGACTATCGCTCTTGAAGATAAGAACAAATAGGACACTTGGTTGCTCCACAGCGATAGACGCTGAACAGTTAAACAGAAACAATAAAATACTCCAGGCTGTCTACATTTGAAATAGCGGTGTCACATGAACATGCTAATACGTTTACACTAAGCCCATTACCTTGCAGCGGTAGACAAATCGCTTCGCAAACCGCTCTTGCGACGGCACCTCATGTTGTGGGTATTTTCGTCAGTGTATGGCTTTAACATTGCTTTACGGGATATTTTCACTTGGTCAGCATACTTAGCCGGTTTGGCTTAGATACTGTCCTAATTCTTCGCGTTATGAAATTCTGAATTTCTGCTGAGTCTTTGCGCCTTCTTAACGTATGCCAGTCCATCCCGGCTGGTAACGAGTGCAGTCAAGTACGGCTGGTAATGAGACGTGAACTCAATGCAAGCTTGCATAAGGGTCGCTGGATTTTATAGTCCTGTCATGCATTGGAAGTGAATCGCGATGACCCCGTAGGATATTTCCGCCAGCTGTTTTACTTCATCCGAGCAACCAGCAGGAAAGCATTGGGTGTGGACGACACGATCAGTGAAGCTGACTGTTCGCCTACCTAAAACCAGCAGCGAAATCGTGTACATCGACCGACCTCTTTTAGGCAACCTTTTGTTCGCCCTCAACTTCGGTCCTTTAAGCATCTTCCCCACCAGGTGTTCCACTGCCAGGTACAACAGACCTACCAACTAAAGTAGAGATCCGCAGGGAAATCCGAGCCTTAATACGTGCTGAGCGTTGATGCGTCGGTCAAATCTTTACCCCCAACAGGCGTTAGAACATTGTTCTACCTTTCAAAGGCCAACGGTCATCGTGTTCTTGGACATTCGCGAAGCCTTTGACTCTGCTGATACGTCTGCACTATGGTGCGGTTTATTGAGAAATGGAGTACCTAAGAAATATATGGCCGTTCTCAAACAGTTTTACCGTCATACGTCAGGTGGGTTAGGACTTATGGCCATCGTTCGTTGTTCCCATTGGATTACGGCAGGGATATATATATATATTCTCACTTCTTTTCAACTTTGTCACAGATGTTCTACAGAACGCTTTAGTTGAACTCCTCCCAGAGAACAGTTTTTCACTTAGCGTATGTCGATGATATCGTCTTGCTGATTGACAATGCACAGGCAATTCAACGCTCGTTGGACCATTTGGAAATTGGGGCCTTCAAAATACAAGGTTCTTGTTTAACACTGGGAGGAGCCTGTGCCTAATCTCACGCTTTGTGGTGATTGGTTAGTAATAGTCAGTAGCTTCAACTACCTCGGGAGCCTGATCATACCTGGCGGAGGTATTGGTGAGGGGGTCGCATCACGAACTGCGAAAACCAGAGCAGCTTCCGCGAATCTAAGACATTCATGGCACCGCCATGACATATTCCTTTCCCTCAAGAGAGGGATGTACAATTCCACCGTTCGTAGTATTCTTCTTTACGGTTGCGAAACTTGGCCTATCTGCGTTCAGAATCCCCGGCAACTTTCTCTGTTGGACCATCGATGTCTCCGAAGCACTGATCGAGTCTGGTGGGAGCATCGGATGAGCAACGACGAGGTGTCTTCGTGTTATGTGTAGACAGTAGTCCTCCATCTGAGATAATCGCTCTACGTCGCCTATGCTAGCTTGGCCACGTATTGCGTATGCCTGCCCATCGTCTATTTTTTCGTGCTCCTTCTGCATTTGCTGGGCAAAGTTGGAAGAAAGAACGTGGTGGTCAGAATATGATTCCACTTATGTGTGACGAATGACTTATTCGGTTTTACCGTGAGTTGATATCTTCCCTCTTTCTTGTTGGATGCAAATAATGTTGGATTTTTATTGCTTGGTGTCCCTTTTATTCACGGCATAATGTTGACGTCACTGGCCTGAATTCTGGTTGAACTCTGTAGACCTTGTTCCTCTTAATAACGTGAAAAACCAGAAGAATTCAGAAGGAAATGGAAAATTGAATGTTTTCTCGTTGCTTTAAAGTTCTTCTATTGTTTTTTCTTTAAAACTATGCTTATTTTCAAACAGAATTTATAGGCGTGATGCTGAAGGCTTGGATAGATTTTTCAATATTTTGCCTACTAGCAATTGTATAAGTAGCCTGATACGCAATGATGTGAAAGATGAAAATAATTTTCAAAGCACCGTCCTTTTTAAGCTCGCCTCTACCGTAGACACTAATGTCTGATTAACTCATCGCTGAACTTTGTCATGTGAGACCCAGGTTAGAAAGCTATTCCGCTATGTGATTTCTTAATAAATCGGGACACTTTGACTCTAATAGCTAACTGTTCAACTCATCACCCTTCGGTGCGTACTCAACCGGTGTTCGTTGATTTTTCGTGCTAGCGAGACGGCCAGGTCTTGTTTCTGCATCCGCTTCGATGCTGTTCGCGTCATTAGATGCGTATAACTGCAAGTTAGGTGCAGAAAAATGAAATATATCGGTAGTAGTAATTTCTAAAACGCGCTGCTGCTCTAAATAGATGATTTTCATACAGCATGAACATCACCGTATTTTGCGTTACCATGCTCTGCTAAAAATCAAGACAAGATGAAGCAGTTAAATATAAGGTTTCCGTATCTTAAGCTCAGTTAGAGGGGAATTCCGATATGAACGTACCTACATCCCGGAAGTGGTAAACAAAGTTCGTGAACGTACAGCCCCATTTCTGTTACCACTGTTAATGTTGCAAAATTCGAAATATTTGTATGAATAAATTGAAAGCTTGCGATATCCCCATTACGCCTTAGTATTCAGTTTTGCAATGTCAATCTTTGGGGAAAAGAACTTTACTTTCACTCTTTATCTCAGGAACATCTCGATACCTATTTTTATACCCTCCTGGCTGAAGTATGTTTGTCTAGTCCAAAGGCAAAAAAACTGCGGGGGGGGGGGGCGGCTGTTGGGTAGACTGATAGAATGCTGGGTAGATTGTAGTTAATGACTAAACCTGTAAACATTTGCTAAGTTTTGTATCTAGTAGACTACGTAATCAATAAAACCCACTAGAAAACCGCATGAGCCATTCAGTGCACATGATTTCACGGCATTGCACAGTCGAGTTGAGGTAGAGTAAATAATTGTTTTCAAGCAAAGCGAAACCTAAAAGTAAACAGTTATTTTCTGTAAACCCTTGTGTTCGCATTGAAAATTATGTGAATGTTGATGCATACAGCTCATCAATTGAAAAATATATTCCAGGATCCCAGGTGCAGTCGCTTGCTTGTCTCGGTTGCAATACGAATTTCTTGTCAGTTAATCAGGCGAAAAGAACCAAACGACCTTGAATCGACCAACCTTTGGCTCGCATATTAGCCTAAAACACTGAATCTTTTCGGCTATACGTTAATCCCAACCATATCACCATAACGCTCACTGGCCTAACAGCTTCCCATTATAGGCTGGCTTAGTGCACTTGTAGTTGTGCTTCGTTTGACTCAACCCCTTTCGTTAGAGCAGCTCTGTCCTTAATGTCTGATCTGTTTCATTTTTTTACCTTTTCCCTTGATTCCAAGCTGTTCTGTCAGCAGTTGCTTGCTTAGTTCCAAGCGTAGCTCCAGTCCTTGATTCCGAACCGGCAACAAGTGGTCGGTTTATATCTTATCGCTCAGTAACCCGGTTTGTCTGGTTACTGGACAGCGGCTCTTAGCTCCCCCTCCATTCTCTGTCGTAACATGTGAACCATTTCAGCACCCTCACGGTGGAGAATGAAGGCCAATGATTGAAACATTGCACAATTCTACGGGCTACCGAAAATCCACAAAGAAGGAATACCCCTGAGACCAATAGTTGCACTACCGGGAACGCCAACATACAACCTGGCGAAAAATCTATGGAGGCGATTGAAACCACTCATCACAGGATATGAACATCCAATCGACAACTCCCTGCAATTCTTGGAAAAGCTTCGCGGGACAAACATCGAAGAAGATGAAATCATGATCTCCTTCGACGTCGTGTCCCTTTTCATATCAATACTTCTAGATTTGACACCACAAGAACCTCTAGAAGAACACCAATGGAGCGAACAACTAAGGTCGAGCAGCGTATGCGAATTAGTAAAATTGTGCCTGCGAACATACTTTAAGTTCGAGGGTACGTTTTACGAACAGTTGAAGGGGACCCCAATGGGCTCACCAATATCTGGCTTCATTTCAGAGGCAGTGATGCAGAAACTGGAGAACACTATCCTGTCGATCATCAAACCAAAACTGTGGCTGCGCTACGTTGACGACATGTTCGTAGTCATTAAACGATCTGAACTAGAACGAACTTTCACTGTCATCGACGGAGTTTTCAAGCAAATCAAGTTCACCGTGGAAACAACAGTCTGCCATGCCTAGACGTGCTCGTCACACGGACAAATACAGGTACTTTAGAAACATCGGTGTACCTCAAAAGCACGCACACAGATCAAATCCTACAATTCCAAAGCAACCACCCAAGCTGCCACAAGAGAAGCTGCATCAAGACACTTTTCAAAAGAGCACAATCCCACTGCAGCACTGCGGAGCGAAGGAAACAAGAAGAAAACCATCTGTTTCAACTGCTTCTAAGTAACGGGTATACTCGAAGCTTTATCAGACGAAGCGCCAACAAAAAACAGTACCGATAGGCGGTCGCCGAACAGTCCAAAGCACGAACTGTCTTGCCGTACATCAAGCATATCTCTGAAATGACAACAAG
>LUCM01010106.1:0-69864 GCA_008360955.1 Fasciolopsis buskii
GATGATGATGATGATGGTAATGATGTCAGATATATGGTATCCCAAACAACTAATTTTTCATGCAATAACTCACCACGTGGTATCATCGCCCAATTTCTTACTGAGATACCATGGATGCATTGTATAGCTTCTTCATCGTTGTTAGGAATCATCTATTTTTTTTATCAAAAGACCTAAGAAGTTCGTTTTTTGATGTGCTGACACCTCAAAGCACTTTAATTATGAACTGCACAACTGAAATGTGACTGGTAACTGGTAGGTAATTTTTTGATAAACTCTGGCAAATCGCTAAAACCAGTTTAGTAACTGACTGTCTGTGGTCGGTTGGTTATTGTGTGCTTATGGATAGCACTTTGACTCCTCTCCTGGTATGATGTCAGACGTTTTATTCTTTTCCACAAGCCTTCTCGAGAGATCTGAAATCCGATGGAGATTGGCGATCTAGATATTTTGATGCCAACTTTCGGCAAGATAATCGAACTCATATGAAACTGAATTGTCAGTCTACATTACGATCGGATAATCAACAATTCACCCCAAAAGCATAGCCAAATTCGGACCATGCGATTTCGTAGAGCTTTTATAGGAACATGTAACCCTGGGGAAAAGGCACCGGTCAGTGAGGCTTGCCTTGCTATTAATCGCTGAATGATTATGATAAAGAAGACGGAAACGCATTATGGGGCCATCGTTGATCTTTAGTAGTTTGATTCATTGCCGCTAGATTTTTCCGATTTCATTCCTCGTTCTTTTTCTGTTTATGGGGATAAACAATTATTGAATTCGCTACTTAATTTTTTGCTTCTTCGCTAGTATGGTGAATCGCTACGATTCGCTGTCGGGCATGACTCCTCTACGAATCGCAATCGGAGCTAAGGATCTCAGTCTGGTCGAGTTCTTTCTGACCTTCGAGAATATTTCTTTGAACGATCGTGACGAAAACGGTTGGACCGTGTTACACGCGGCAGCTGCGCAGGGTTCGGATAAGTTGCTCTCCGTAAGACCCAGTCCTTCCAGTTATTCGTTCTTGTATGCCAATTTTGATCCAATTTGCCCTTCAAATCAAGTCAAGTAAAATGCTTTATCCACCCCGAAGGGTGGGTGGTCAGCTTTAGCATAAGCGGAAGACATTCTCAACACCCACCTACCATACAATGAATGCTCAAAACATGGGATATTCTAGGATTTCGCTCCAGGCATTCCTTAGGTTGCAATATCGCAGTTTTCGGGTTCGTCAAGGATCATGGTAGATACGGACCGGTGTGTGAACACGTTTATAGTCGGAACGAGTGACGGAGATGGGAATGCGTTTCGCTAGGCGTTCGTGTGAGGTGGGAGAAGTCAGTGAGTACTCCTATGGAGTAATTTTGATAAGCTTTAACGTATTAAGAGCTAGTTACTTTAGCGAATAGTCTCTGCAGTAGAGTAGAAACTTGAAAGATATAGAAATTAATTTGGTTTCTTTTGAAAAGAGACCAGGAAAAATGACGAGAGATGCGTAGAGCCAATGAGGCAGGACACACGAAAAAACAGAACGTTTGATAAGGTGTGTGGGTGCGCGGTGGAATTCGAGACTCAACACAAAAGGAGAGATTCCTGTTTTTTCAGAAATTTGGTTGATATGTCACTATCGTGTGAGACCTCGATCCAGTATCACACCAAGGTACGTTACTGAAGCTTCGCGATTCATTAATTTCCCACTAGGGGAAATAATAATCTTATTTTTGCCGTAAAATAAATGTACAGCATTTCTGGAGGCAGACTGCAACCACGGGAAGGTTGCCGAGCGAGGAAGTGACTGGTGGCGGACTAGTGATGTTTGTGCCCATGCACAGTGACCTTATCCGCCTGATCACCGCACTAGTTCGGGTTTCTTTATGTTCAGTCACGAAGTAATGTGGTCGAACCATCACAATGTACAGTGTGGAAGCAATGTAACGGGACCAGAGCGATGTAGGAAATGACTTTCACTCGTTCTTTAATAGTGCTCTGTCGACTTACCCGTAGGACTTATCAGGAACAACAACTTCGTTAGATTAGTTCACAGTGGAAGCGCAGGTTTGATTGTTGCTGTTGGTTTTGTTTAGTCATCTGTAAGTTCTGAATTACCATTTTGACATTTGTGATGTTCGCCTTGAGTAATCAAGTAAGAAGTAAATAGTTTCTAAAGTGTTCAAAGAAATCCGAGTTCCAGTTTTTTGTTCTGGCGGTAAATGTCATTATCCACTTAACAGTGATTTGCGTTCTGTGATAGTGCTTTCGTCCCTGTTTCCCATGGGTACTTTGAGATTGATGACCTGATGAATGTTTTATAGTGTTAGTTCGAATTAAGTCATCGACATTCCATGTCGACAGTTATAGTACAAGATTCGGAGTCCGACTAATCTTATTACACCACTGTTCGAACTTCGTGGATGTGGATTAGGCTAATTGTTCGCTGGCTTGGTCGCACTTCATGAGAAATCAAAAGAGGTGCTTCTGTTTCTCTCTACTAGCTGTTGCTCTCACATTCCGTCAACGAAGTGAATATTAATGCTGTGAATGACGACGGAAATACTGCATTGAATTTGGCTTGCACAAAACCGTCTCGCGATTGTATCGAACTGTTGCTGAATGCCGGGGCGGATCCTCTAACCGGGTCAGGTGATTTGCCGTTTCATCAGGTCGTTGTGGCCGATTCTCTCGAGTGAGTTGTTGTCATCGTCTCCTGGTTGTCGGTTAGTGGGTTGTTGATCGTTGACATTCGTTTTTTCCCGTACCATGGATTGTAGTGTCAGACAGAATTGGCGTTCTTGACCTGTGCACTCCGGAATTCCCTTTGCGACTGCTCTAAAGGTCATAACATTTATAGGGTAAACCGAAACATCAGAGAATATTATGAGCTTTCTGTTACTTTTCGTTGCAGGTCCTATCGTGTTCATCTCAGTGCGTGTGATCTTGACCGTCAAGGCCAAGTGACTTCAACATGAAAAATACAAATCTGACGAAATGTGAAAATTTCAGAAACTTGTTGGTAACCAACCACAAATCTCAGCTATCTCAGTTGCTAAATAAAGTTCGTTTTCATGAAATTATTCACCATTTGATATCATCGCTCAACTCACCATGCAGTAATCAAACCCTGTAGGTCATATCCAAAGCCTTGGTCGTACTTAGGCTACCTGCAGAGAAGTCATCTATCAGTAGGGGTCGATCGCTGTGAGCTAACGGACAGTAACCGTGCAAATCAGTGACGGATATGTGCAATATTATCATGTGGTGAGTTTGAACAAGCCGTTCAGATCCTGCCCGGTAGCTTAATGGCTAAGACGTTCTACTCAAAATCGTTCGTCCCGGGTTCGCGTCCCAGTTCGGGCGCGGTCCATATACATTGCTGATGATTCCTAACAAGGATGAAACAGCTGTACAGTGCTTCCATGGTTTCTTTATGGTGAGTTGAGCGATGATATCACATGGTGAATTATTTCATGAAAAAAATCAATGTCCTACTACCAAAATGTACAAAGTTCGTTTTATCAGATAACTGCCCGCAATTATGCACACACGTGCGTGAAAGGTAACATTTTACAGTCGGTTCTTCGTTAATTAGGGTTTTGCTATAGTAGATGATGAACGCAAACTTCTCACTTGGAATAAATTACAGTTAGCACGAGATTGGATCATGGCGTCAAGTTCTTTTGAATGCGACAAGTTGTGTACGTTGTTTTCACAATAGTAAAAGGATGAGCTGAAAGGGACAAAGTTACTGAGCACCTCAAAGTAAGGGATCATAATTAGATTGTAAACCCTTGCAGATCTTGAATAGTTGCGTTAAGCCGTGTCCACCACATCCATGTGTAAAGGATGTCATGAAAAAAACTTCGCTACAGTGTGGATAGCTGTTCGCGTGTTTGTGAACACCAGGTAAGGATTTGTGTCTCAAGGTTGACCTGTATTAGGACTTTTGTCTGAGTAAATTGTTTTGTGCACATTTTTCATTCACGCGATATTTATATTACTATTTTTCAACGAAAATCTTTGAGCTTTAATAAAAACCGTTGTGAATAAAATCAAATCGCACCTAACGTAAAATGAACCCAAGATTTACTTCATCCTTCAAACACTGGTATATGGTTCGCATGACAGTGGCCATTTATTTTTTGTCTACTGCTTTTTTCTGGCAATATCGTGGCCCATATGTGCATTGTTAATCTTCACCCTCCTGAACAGTATTCTCGTCCATTTGTCGACTAGCTTGTGATGGGGTCGGTGGTAAAGAGGCAGATGGTGTCGGCTGATCCCTATAAACAGTTTTGATTAATGCGATTGGTGAGCATTCCGACTTATCGTAATTATTTTTAAGAGAAGTCTCTCGCATAAAAGGAGAAATAAATTACTGCCTGATTGAAGCAACCAGGACAGCACCAAAGTTAGTTGTTCACGTATATCAGGGTGTTAAGTCAACCATCTCTGATTTTTAGTACCAATCAGCGCCATTCAACTGAATGCCAGTTGTTTTGTGGGTGTAAGGCAACAACACTCAGCCTTTGTATGGATCGAGCTATGTTTGCGCTATTCCTTGCAAAATTTGACGGCTGGTACAGTGGTTACTTTGGATTCGAATCGCACAACCCCAAAACGGGATGGCAATGCAGGCGTTTCATGGGTTTGGTTATAGGTTACCCTTTTGGTCGTGGTGTTTAGTATGAGCAGCAGAATTGCATCACTTGGGTCAGGAAGAACAATATAGGTTCTGCGCAGTTTACTCGCTTCGGCAAAAATTTTAAGCGGATATATTATCATAAGGTGTGTCATATTTGTATTCGTATGTACTAACAAGTGACAGCTAGGGAAATGAGAGAAGATCATAAGGACGTTAATGGGTTAGCAAGCAGAGAATTAGTCATTTCATCGATCGTGAGCAACTGAGTCAGTCTATTTTTTCGATAAAATCACCATTCACGACTACGTAAATTGGTTGCGAACCAGAATAAAACTCAATTATGACTTTCTATGAAAACTGTCAACAATTATATGGGTGCCCGAAAGTACCCGTAAGGGTGAACTATTCGGAAGGAAAGGAGGAAAGAGACGCTATTAAATTCCTCTTAAGGTAAGCTGGTCTTGTTTTACGAAACGGTCACGGTGATATTGGAATGTAAACGACAGGCATGTGGGAATAACGGTTTCCAAGCCATCCAAATTTCTAGTATAGTACAAGTAGGAATTTCACTTGAAGTTCTGTGGCGTGAGTTATGCTACTTAAAACCCAGGGATATATTGATCCCCTTTTCTAAAGAAATAGCGAACAGTTTCTCTTTTTCTGACAAGGTTTAAGAATACACGATTGCGCATAGGAGAGCAAATAAATCAAATGTTTGAACCAAGAACAGGTTTGACCGATCGCTGGGTCTGTGTCTTTCGCATGCGCTTAGATTCGATCGCTTATGTTCGTATTGGCCTAACCAGTACTTTGAACGGATCATTAGGACGAAAAAACAATCTGACGTTGAATCCAGCACAGTTACTGCGGGGGATGTTGCCATGTGATCTTGAATAAGGACTGAATCAAAAAATGCGCCACTGCTGCAGCATATAATCTGATGTGGTGCTCATTTTTCTTGTGATGTGGCTAGATGTTCTCAATGTCGCATGCAGACGGACCGGCCCACCAATGGGGACAAAGTTCAAAGAATAAGGTCCGCATAGAGATTTAGCCCTGGAACCTCGTTTTCACTCTTACCTTTGGTACTCCAATTCCTCCTCATCGCGTCCGTAGTGAGAATTGAAATTTTCATCCATTTTTACATCAACACTCAGCTTATCGGGCTGCTCCGTAGATGCTGCTTCGCCGACCGTTTCTATCGACCGGAAATTTCCATGAAGCCACGAGGCCGGGATGATGCGAGATTGTCTGTACCTTGTGATTTCTGGTTAACACTGAGAAACGATTTAAGCTACTACGAGACAATTTTCCGATAATTTTCACCGGGACAGGACTTTTTGCATCGAGGTAGCAACGCACTTCTCCATCGAGCGAAAGCCGTTAAGGACTACAATAAACTTAGGAAGAAAAGGTCGGTTCATGGCTCCGTGAGTTTCTTCATTTGGGTGCAGCTGAAAACATGAAAATACTTGAAAGAAAAGGCCATACTGATAATAATGTACCAACTTATCAGAGCGCCGGGAATGTCGTGTCAAATGTTTGGGATGATCTATCGGTAAAATTTTTCGTGCTGCCGATAACAGCGTGCAATGGAAAATCGGGGCTGCAATTCGAGATGTTAGCCCATTGGCTATCGGTTTCTCATTGCACAATTAACTGTGGCTCTTCTCACTTCGATTCTTACAGCCATCATGCGAATTAGTGCGATATTATTTAGCACAAAAATTAATCACCTCAAGGAAGTCGATCGTGTTTTGCACCCTGCATAAGTTATTTCATCAACTTACTTGAGATGTCTATTTATATTCAGCTTTTGGCCCTTTATACTGAAATCGGTCCTCCTTTGATTTTTATTTGTACCTAGGCACCATCTTGTATTTGGACACTGTTCTCAATTTCAATGCCATTGTCATTCAGACAAAGTGAATCTGGGCTGTTTGTGGTTTGGGTAGTATCGCCTTTCATAGTAGAGATGCCAAAAGCGGCTGCAACCAACTGGCCTTGGTAAAAACAATGATAATAGTTTACTTCTTCAATTCACTACACAATACATGCGAATTGTTGCTGGAATTGGGCTGTTTCCGTTGAGGAATTTTTGCATAAGCTGTCGAAGGATGACGTACCAATGCGAAATATTTTACATGGGAGATTACTCAAAATCCATTATCGTTTGTCGGTTTTCGCCATTGCTGTTTGACTGGTGATAAACACACCATCAGTGAGACGTTCAAAGGTGAATATTCCCGAGGTTTGGTCTTGACAACGTTCCATTCGGGAGCCTAGAATGGATCACGATCACCCTCCCGAAATCCTGCTATTGCTGTTTTGAATCATCGATTTAGCAGGGATTTCTTATCGGTTTAAAGTGATCTGATTTATAGTGTAAAGACCATACCAACGATTGATAATTGCTCTTTGATCATTTTTGCAGATGTGTGGACTTGATCTACAAACACTGTCCACAGGCATTGGATTGTCAGCAGCCCAGCACACAAGACTATCCGATACACTTGGCATCCAATCCTACGGTTAGTTTGCCTGTTCGATTCTTCGGTCGTCTTATGCCACGCGTATCTGATCCCGTACTTGGCCGACTAAGGAAAATGTGTTGTTATTTTCAATGGTACTCTGTTTGTGCTTGGGTGTACAGGTAGTTTACCTTTGTTGAATGACGTCTGAATTATCGAGGTATAACAGTATGCATCTCAAAGTGTGAGATTTTCGTCAAATTGGCAATTTTCCGTCATCCTAGCGCATCAGCTGGCCAGGACTCTGATAAATGACCTTGAGAAGTGATGGTAAATTCGTCAGATGTCTGAGATAGTCACAAACTCTACCAGCTGATTGGGAATCCCAATGTACTTTCTGTTTCGGATTTTACAATCATTAATCTTGCTCCAGCATCCCCTAGTTTTGGTTGCTACTTCACTTCACTGTCTACACAAAACAAAAATAGAACGGAAAAATAGTGGAAGATCGATTGCAAAATAAGTTGAACAACTGCGCCGAAGAAGAAAGATTTCGAATGCAAGAACGCCATTGACTGTGGCACTGAGCCATATCGCCTGTTGTCTCCGACCACCGCTTGGCCAAATCTCGTCGCCTAACTGGATCTATGCAGGCCAATCTCCTGTCATACCACGGACTGACAACCTTGGGACATCTTCCATTACCTGACAGAGAATAGTGAACAACGGGGCGGTCGTTTTATGGGCATGAGCAAAATATGTTCCAACCACCTGAACCCCTTCACGTTTAGTCTGTTCTAAAAGTCGAACTCTAGGACCTAGTGCCTTATGTCTAACTTCAGAGTTACTCGCAGCCCCCCTCCGCCCATATTCCACCAATTACTGCGAAGACGTCGATGCTCAGCTGTCGAAAGTCTCCGCGCTTCTATCCCCAACGACCATGTTTCTGAGCTGCATAGCAGCGCCAACGTCACTGCATACTCTACTGATAACCGGATGTCACGCTGGCGCCGCAGGTGCTTCAAGTTGATGAATGCCAGTCGAGCCCTCTGTTTGACGAGGACACCTCATCCGATGTGCGACAACCAAGTAATTAAATCGCTCCATTTTATCTAATTTCTCTCCTTGAACTAATCCAAGCCTGCAACATCATTTACACTTCGATGGTTCAGAATTGTGCTAGTACACGAGGAACAGATATCAGTTAAGTGGCAAAGGAATCCGATAACTCATTGATTCACTCTCAGGAGCGTCAACTGGGGCGTTTTACAGGACAATTCAAGAAGCAATTTAATTCGCTCATTGCCATGTACGACCCTCTACTTATGCTTGCAAGTGCAACAGTACAGGTGATTGTCAGTCCTCTGTCAAAACTGGAGGTTGTCATTGGGATAGGTTTCCTTAAAAAGGAAATTAAAGCTGGATCACAAACTGTTTTCGTACTTTTTCAATGATGATGGTTAAGTTCTAGCGTTAAACTTGACAGTTAGCCTGGCTTCTACCTAGGGAAGGCAGGAGATTTCAAAGCAGTGGTCCGTGTCGGCGATTACACCGAATTACAGAAACGTTGGGAAATTCTCATGTGAAAATCACAGAGGACTTAATTTGATAAAACCGCATCCCAATTTCCGGCGGATATTATTCTCTGCTGATTACACAATGTTCGCGGATATTGTATTCGTGGCAATCAGTCGGGTTCCCTGATCACGCTTTTATCAGTTACTATACGATTGTCATCAGAATGTACTTCGGAATATACTTCCGTAAGTCCACGATATCTATCTTTCTTAGTTTAGAAGAGGCATTCAACTCGGTCCACCGTGCAGTTCTCTATCACTGCCTCTCATTGTGTAGAACAGAAGAGTTTATTTCTCCAACCGAAACCGAGTTTGTGCTTATGGCGAACTTTCACATCATCTCACCACGAAAAGTAGTGTTTTTCAGGGTTGCTCAGTTTCACTTGTTTTTCTTTTCAAGTGTGTAATTGTGATGACCACGCAAATAATCTTATGCTCATCTGAGAATAGTGCCATTGATGAGTGCTTAGACAGGATGCTGTCTAAATTAGAATACGCGGTTGGTTTTGTGCTTTAAAACAAAGATTCAGGTTTCACTCAACAGCAGTTTCACTCAACAACAGTATTTCCAAGTTTGGAATAGGTTTCTCACCTTCCAGGTGTAAAATAATATTGTAGAACCTGAATTACACGAAGCCGAATTTGTCCTTGGAAGGAACGAGTTGGATGAAGTACTCACGTGTCGTTATTTGGGCAGTTATATCTCACCTTTTGGTTGTATAGTGGTTGAAGTATGTTAGTTCGATTGATTTCCACTAAATTGAGATCTATGACGTCGGCACGGCCTTTGCTTAAAGGTCAAGGTCACACTCAAGCAGTAAGTTCGGCCTTGCAATTCGGTCCGTTGGGGACAAACGTCTGTGTCCCAATGCCTATGTTTGAATAATAATGTTGAATTGTGACAGAAAAATTCTGTCAGCAACCCTGATATTAGGTCGGAGGTCAGTCGATGGAACAGGCATCTAATTCGAATAAGTTGGTTAGGATATGTGTTGCGTCTTCCCACAAATCGACTCCTTCGGCTTGTAACTCGTGTTTTCCTTGCTGCTTCGTCCTTCTACAAACAACAGCTTTACATCGTTATGTTAAAATGTTTTCATGAAATAATTCACCATATGATGTCATCATTCCACTCACCATTAAGAAACCATGGATGCACTGTACAGCTGTTTCATCTTTGTTAGGAATCATCAGCAGTGCATGTCCACCGCGCGCGAACTGGGACGCGAACCCGAGACGAATAACCTTTCAGAGCCTGCCCGCTAGCGTAATGGCTAAGACGTTCTACTCAAAATCGTTCGTCCCGGGTTCGCGTCACAGTTCGGGCGCAGTGGATATGCACTGATGGTGATTCCGAACAAAGATGAAATAGTTGTACAGTGTTTCCATGGTTTCTTAATGCTGAGTTGAGCGATGATATCACATGGTGAATTATTTCATGAAAATATTCAATCTCCTACTACTAACATGTATAGAATGTTTTTGCAGAATTTGAGAATGCTGGATGTCGTCCTCAGTGGACCATGACCGCGATCACCGGTTCCAACCAAATGAGAGTTCGCTCTTGTGTCCGGCGTCTCTTCAACCCCTGCGCGGACGGCGAACAGCTTGTCACGTGATGCGCTTACTGACCAGTGGTTCAATCGTATGCGGCCCAGAGCTCATAGCCTAGTGTTTCGGTCTTGGTGCGTACGCGATCCAAATACAAGTGACATTCAAAATCCAAATGGACCACGATGGGTTGTGTGTCAGTAATTAAACGGTTGATCTTAGCCCACTCTCCTCCGTCTGTATTCTAGTTAGCGCACACACAAAAGTCGAACGAGTTACTGTGACAGTTTGTCGGTATTTGATCGCACCAAAGCTGCGCTCCGCAGCCGTAGGTTTGTATGTGTGTGGGCGCTTGGTTTGGCTATGTTGCTTTTGTGACTTGTCGAGCGTAGCTGTTCCTTTTACCGGAGTTACTAAATGGTGCCTGCATTTGAATGAGTTCAATTGAATCCAGGCCAGATTAGCACAGATCTAGTGAATCCCGTCAGATTTTAACTACCGATAACACTGTCAATAAGAAAAATTAGATTCCAGCTTTTTCGCCCGTGTTCCCTGAGAGTGATGAGACTACATTTGCACCTATGTATAGTACCAAAGGTGGGACAAATAATCTTGTCATAATCGTGGGCGATTGTTAACCCTTTTCAGAGTAGGAAGATCATTTTTGGAATCTTGATCAAGTCTGTTATCTAACCTCTCATAGTTTTCCACATGACTTGCCAAGTTCCTCCGAACGCGGTAGCACCTCCAAACATGATTTTACGCACGGCTTCAATTTTGTCTGCTGAATTGTTCCGCTCATTCCCTTCGATTATTTTGCCGTAATAAGATCTACGTCTCCTTTGGAAACTGTTTTGTCGAGACCTACAGGAGTGCCGCTAAATGATATCGCTGGTGCCAGTCATACCTCGTTATCTGTCATTGAGGTGTGAATCGTTTCTCTCACCAGATGATCTTTTATGGAGCTCAGTTCATTCGATGGTTTAATTTTAGATGTTCCGCCGGCTTAATGAACTGGGTGCCAATTTGGACGCACAGAATTCATCGGGACTAACTGTGTTGCACATCAAAGTTCGAGAGAATGATCTTGAAGGCGTGCTAAATTTGCTAACACAAGGCGTGGATCCAAATCTGGGTGATAACGACGGGGCTACACCGCTGCACTACGCCATAATGGTGAGCAAGACAGTGTCTGTCTTTTCTGTTCATCTTAAGAGTGGCTTTGATGTTTAATATAGTGATACTAACTTCAGAAATGCTACCGTTACCTTCATCAATGGTATGGCCTTCAGCTATAGCGTATATTTCGGTTTTTGGGTCATGTTCAGGTCGGATTAGAACATCTTTGTCTTTCGGTCTTGATTTTTCTTCTTTGTTTATTCAGATATCCTGGTTTTCAACCGTCTAGATATGTTCAGTGTGTTCAACAGGTTGATTTCTACAACTCTTGTTTGCTTCGTATACCTCTACATATAAGAACAGTCATATTTCTTGTTTGTTTACACGTAAGTGACGAACTGGTTCTTAAGGATCTTGGCCCTCATCTCCAATTTTAGTGTTTATGCATTTTTATTCTTTATCAAGCTGCTTATTTTACAAAAATGCGTATGTTTGTTTGTGTTATTCCTTGTCATGCATTTCGTTTGCTCGGACTGAAAATTCACGCATACCCGGGTGCATGAAGGCACTGTTTAACTTGAATTATAGGTATAATTGTTGTGATCCTACCTAGACAGAGGGGCCTTGTCCTTTCTGAGCTTATGCTTTTATGTGACCTACTGGATGCATGTGTGTAGTGGGAAGGGCTTGTCTCATGGCCGCTAGGGCTCACTACACCATGGAGGGAACCTGCAACCATGACCCTGAAACTAGGAGTGGTACTGAAACAAATGAGGTCTCAGTCGGTCAGGTGAGTTAACGAGCTTGACGCCAGCGAAAATTGGTCGACGGATCTGGGATTTGAATCTGACCTTTTGAGGTTGGCAGATACTTCATCCACTTGCCCATTGATGGTGGTGTGCTATCTCTTCGAAAGAATACACAAATGCCATAGATAGCGGATACTTTTCGTGATGGCTTCTGATGTAACCGACTTGTATGGAATGGCGGTTGAAGTTAGCGAGTCCTTTTGGCTTTTGTCGGCATCAGCTTTTCCTAGTTCATGGCTTGGGTTGAAGTGAATAGTTGTTCTTTTGGACGCCGCTCTTCTTGTTCATGTATGGTCACATCATTGCGCAGTTTGTTTATTCGGCGGGTACACGTTTATTGCAATGTGAATGAGCCGAATTAAAATTTAGATATATGTCAAAGTGAGTGAGCTTTCGAGTTACTCGCCTGATAAAGTGTTGGGAATTCGTTCACTTTTAATCGACAGCCCGGGAAGCTGATGATCCGTTTCCATTGCGAATTTCATGGAGTTAGACTGGTCGTTGATGCACTAAGCAAAATCCTTTTCATGTTTTGATTGTTTAATCGCAAACTTATCGTCTATGTATCTACGATTAATCCGTGAGGTTATGGAAGGCAGTTAGCATCTTGAATCCCAGGGGTTGTAATAGAAGGTTAGCTACGATCGGGTATACTGGCGACCCCATGGCTGCACCGTCAGTTTGCTTGTGGTGAACATCGTAACAAGTAAAATCAAGACCCCGTTGATGACGTCAGATGAGGCTAATGGAAATCATTTTTATAGAGAACCACCAAGAATCAATAAAAAATTGTAATGAAATCTAAACTATTTCTTGTTGATGCCCGAGTGTACAAGACTGTCACTTCAAAGCTCACTGCACTTTCATACTTCTCAAGTCCAGCTATTTGTGGAAGAGGTGTAAAGTCAAATAGGTCATTGATTTGACGTACCACCAAGTTTTGATATATGGCACTGAGGTCTTTTTGCTGACAGTTTGCACAGGGCGTTAATGCGTAGTCGTACGTGTGAACGTACTGGGTTTGCAAGTTTTGACAAGCAGTAAAATCGTCCAAGTATATTAGTCTGGATATTATTGCGAATCATAGCGACTTTCCGAGTTTTCCTCTGAGGTAGATATTTGCTTGTTCTGGCTTTCGCCCGGCTGAATGCGACACTCTCTTTTTCTGTTCAGTTCGTACATCCTAGAAAACGGACCACGCAAAGGTCACGTTACGGACTTGGACTCTTAGTTTGGGGTTTCATTTTTAATCAGACCCTTTCAGCGGCTGTGATTTATAACCTATTGCATCCTACTACATTCACCAGCAGTATTTCTCCGATTCAGTGAACACAAATAAAAATCGAGAATGCGCATATCTATTCAGCTGCGACCTGAACATCATCCAACGTTTCGTCTGCAATGGGCATTGGAGTGTGTCTCTGGGAGAAGCAGTGAAAAGTGAACTTTCCGACTGGTGAATCAGTATGATCCTCTCGGGTGTTTTTGATAATAACTTTGATAGTATTATGAGTGGTAAGGTGACAAGAGCACTGTAGAAGAATAAAAGTGCAGTGCTCATCTGGGCAGTCATCTGATACAGACATCAAGACGAGCTGGATTTTCGTGATGGCATTACCGATTCCCAAGTTAATCGAAAATTCCTGACTTGATGAACATGTTGCCAAAGTTGAACACATGCTAAACAATCCTGCAAAAGCCGTTTCGATGCCGGTTGGAAGCGCAGACTGAAATCCCTCCACCACATCATAAAATGAGACACTGTTGAGAGGCACCATCTTCAACCCATTGTATGAGAAACGTTTGAAGACCCCATTAGGAACGGCGGCGGGATATATCGATTCAACTGTCATACTTGGCAAAAAGTTTGTATCTATTGCACAAATGGTGACATTAAGTTTTGGTATACGGCCATGTCTTACAGGATTTTCACGGAACCTGAGAGGTGGGTTAACAATGAATGTATACATCTAGGTATGTATAAATATAAATTGTAAGTACTGCCTAGATGAGTGGACGAAATTTCAGTTTGCCTTCTGTGAGAGCTTGTCGATCGACGGATTGAAGCCACTATTCTGTGCAAAAACTGTCGGCCCGCATGCGTTAGCCAATCAGCTTTCGCTAAACGTATTGACTTTGTCGACACTGTTTCCATTGTGCTGCACCTTGTCTCATACTAATGGCAACTACTGCGTTTTACATGCGCGACTGAGGAGAACAAAAAAATACGTGCGTCTCGCAATTTGTATATTCTATCCATTCTGTTTCAACTGATTTAATTGCACTCATTGTTTCTAATTCCTCTGGGAGTTTCATACGAATATCTGTAACCTTGATTACAAACACTGTTTCTTCGAATTCTGTTCCCATACCAGACCGAAGTCAGGGGGTATTGTTAACTTCAATTCTAGGACTAGAAAGAAGGACAAAGGCAGCTCGTGCGATTCAGCTCCCCTTCCCTTTTTAAGGAAGCCTACCTCCCTGATGACTTGCATTTCTGATGGATTACTCTCCTTTACCTGCATTATTTTGCTCGCATACGTTATTAGGTTCACTAAAGTGGTCTAAGGTGGTAGTGTAGCTTTTGCGTAGTCCGACGAAATCTGCGAGTTTGGAGCCTTTTACCAGATGAGAAAATAACTAGCCCTATATTTGGCGAGCTGTCGCCAGAACGCGGTGCGTTAATATCTAAGCTATGAAGCTTAACACCTGCTTTCTTGAATGCTTCTGCTGAAAATCCACAACCGTCAGTTTCATCCACCAAGGTTCACCTTTGCATGGTTAACCGCGAAAGGTCCATTGCAATTCGAATTCAAGAATGGTCCGCGAAATGGTTGTGCCGACGGCGGGCATCACTACTATCCCAGTGGCACCTCCCATATTGTGTGCATTGGGTCATACTCAGCTACAAAATTTTCCGATCAACCATCGTTTCTCACTCTTAGCACTTGCACTTGCGAGGTAGCAGTCAAAGTCAGAGGACTTTGTTACAAAGTTAGTAGTTGTTAAAACCAGATGACTGTTTAACTGACTGACTAACTGAATGAGTGATTATCTTATCTCATGAATACGATCAAAGGTGATGCAGCTAACAGTAAACAGAATACAGAATAGACAAGGCAAGCTGGTCCGCCCACTAGCTTTAGAAGAACACGATATCGAGTGGTTTCCACGTCGTGCGAGCTCAGGTAAGACGATCGAGCTGTTGTTAGCCTTGTTCAGTCTAGTACGAAATACAAACCACAGCGTATAATCCTCGCGTAAAATTTACATAACTTCGAGATTCTGCTTTCAATTCTGCCGTCTGTGTATTCATCTTTCTCACGACTTTTCACTTTGGTAATGAGAATTCAAATTGTTTTATCGAGCTTAGCATGGTTGGTTGGCTTCCCGGTCATCCCAGATTTCTTTGAGTCTATAACTCCTTTGAAACCGCTGTACAGGACATTCCCTTTAACGGGATCAAATTATGAATGAACAGTTTGCGGTTCGCTTTGCTGCATGGATTCGGGGGTCAAAGGTATGGCGTGTATGTGGAGAGGATTCTTATGTGAGATTCATACGGCCTGTTATGAATAATGAATTAAAATCTGTCCAGTTACGGTGGGTTCTATGGGCCAACGTCACAATTGTTTGATGATGGCGAATTGAATAATTCACGTTAGAGTATAATAACGCGTCGATGTTGATTACCTCTTCTGGTCGGCTAAATCCGGCTGTTCGTTCTTAAAAATACTCAATAAAAAGCGTGAGTTCGAGAAAAATGGTGATGCAAACTACGGTTTATCGGTGGGTTGTAATACGTATTGTACGTGGTTTAAAGAATCTGTCCTTTTTGTTTTTACACTAAGATGTACGTCACGTTTCATAGTTTCTTCTCTTCTCTGGTGTCAGTTCAACGCCTCTATCGATATCATCCGTGCTCTGATCATTTTTGAGAGCGATCCGTGTGCTCTGGACAACCGTTGGCGTAGTCCGCGCCATTTGCTTTGTGCCGATCCCAACGAGTAAGAATATGGTGGACCATTTTATCATTCGAAGTTATGCTTGTTTTCATTTTTGCTCCTGTGTTCGAACGTTAACTGCCTACCTGTGACTATACCTGTGTCCGTATATTTTGAAAAAAATACTAGATTATGTGGAATCACTTGAAGATAATTCGAAAGTTCAATCCGACTTACTAATTGGCATTTCCGTCTGGGTTGGCAAGTCAACATGGATAATTTATCAGCACTTGGTGCGGTTTGTGCAACCACCCAAATAGTTCACCGACTGGCGCGAAAACAGTCATTAGCAAATCGGGGTGTACGCACGAAGAATATCCTAGAATTTCCGAGTCATCTTCAAAACTCCCCATATAAACTAGAGGTGGTTAAGTAAGAAACATTTGGAACTTGGACTAATTTAATGCGGCTTTTCGATGGGTGCGTTTTGGGCGTCTAAATAATCGAAAGAGCAACAAGGAATATTACTGTCAATCTTTCATCTGACCCGCAGTTGAAATTCAGTTCAGTTCCGCTTGCCCTTGTACGAATGAGCTCTGGTTTTGGTTGCTACCTCGCGGCATCGAATAATAGTAGAGTAAAAATCAGAACGGTAGAGAAGCAGAAGTGTTTGAAAGGTCAGTTGCAACACGTCATATATCCGTATATCTTTGTACAAATGTGTTCACAGAACTTGTGCCATCGGAATCTTGGTGGAGGACGAAAAATAATGAGCGTGAAATAGGAAAGATGAAGAAATAATGTGCAGAGTTTACTACAAGCTAGTTCTTTCGTCCTCCTCTCCACGTTGTCGGCGTTCCATCGAAATCTATGATTGCTCTATGGACTTGATACTACTCGGTTTCTCAAGCCGAAGTAGATGGCTAGCCTAGCGGACTGTACTCCGAGTCTTTGACCGAATGGTCTAATCGACGAGGCAGCACGACGATCTGAGGGTCACGTTACCCACTGGGGACCGGTGATTGATAGCTCAGTTCACATGCCATTTGAATGGGGCTAAACATCCTGAGTTCCCAGTACACCCCATTTCCACAGATGCCGGTCAGCATACAGCCGTGTGCCTCGTACATCGCCTGTGACTTGTTTGGAATCAGGTTTTAACCATCTCACCTAGACTGATTATCAGTGATCAATCACCCCGGGCATTCGCCCTCATCCTCTTTTGTGAAAACACCTGGGCCACGAGAACGCAGTGTATAGGACTTGCCCAGTAGCGACTGCTTGAGATGCAAGTCATTTGGGAGTATTTCGAGAGGCGTTCAAAGAGTATAGCCAACTTGGAGCTTGAAATAGCTGTCCCTGGTCATGCTGAGGCATTTGAATGCACATGGAACCTAGGATGTGATCCAGAGGGATGGGGTACTGTTGGTTATTACAAACGGCATATGTAATGTACGTGAATTGAGGATAAAGACCTTTTTTACAGTAATTTACAGTAAAACGGGTAAACCCATTGATCAGACGACATGCTGTAAAGGGTGGTGCATGTGGGGATATCAAAAATTGATTCAGTTAGTTGACTCTGCTTTTTAGAAGCAGAAAGATTGTAGTTTATTGAAAATACGGTAAGAGGAACTGTTTCACTGCTGCCCAGTCCAGGGAATAGTGAGAGATCAAAATAGTGTTCGACGTCTAGGGATGAAGATTTGATAACGATGAGTGAAAGTCCTTGGAAGGGGAACCACTGAGGCAAATTCGGAAGAACAGAAACAAGGATAATGGAGAAAGAAAAGGGTTTGTTTGACAACTGTTAGGCAATGGGAAAGCGACGGCAGATTTGAGGTCAGAAGAGGATCGCTGACCAACCGAACGGTTTTTCGTTAAACCCGATCCAGGGCGGTATGCAGAGATGCCGCTCACAGTTGACTGTAATGTTCAGTTTTCCGGCGGATTTGAACTTCGTACAAATCAGAGGATGGGAATGAATGCAACATCATCTGATGCGGAATGGGAAACCAAATTTCCGCGCAACACGAAAGGCGCGCGTTGACACAAATGGAGATCAACAAGAAAAACATGGTTAAGCCCATTAACGGAAGTGACTCAGTACAATAAAGAAATGTCGACTCATGACTTAACTGAACGTAATAAAGATGTCCGATTGAAATAGGAAAAAGTCTTAGAAGGATTGCAACAGGTATGGTTGGTGGATCCCCAAGCAGAGATTCGTCCTAGATCGAAAGTGCTTGGTGCACTGAGATCAGTTCGGTAACAATCTATATTGGTATTGGTTTGGCGGTTATTAGAGTAGGAAACAAGGCTATGGAGAATGGCATCATCGGCAGCATAATGAAGGGGGTTCATTTAAGGCGATCATTAATAAACAAGAGAAGGGTGGGTGCAAGGGCGAAATCTTGGGAAGACCATTATTCACAAAGAACGACCAGGACGGAGATGGTTCGTCTGCTGAAGAAACGTGGTATCCATGATACGAGAACCAAGTGGAACTCGAATGAAAGTCACGAAAACCACCCCAGTCAGTAAAGTCGTAGAGCGTCCAAAATGAGGTACTTTGACAGAACGAAAAAAGAATAGAAAATATAATGAAACAATGATTCGGTGACCTCAGATTAAACAGAGATGTGATTTTAGTGAATGGTGAGGGAATGGAAGTGGAAATGAGATGAAGAGTTTGTACATGTTCACTAAGACGGTCGGGGATGTGTATAGTGAGGTGGTTAATTATAACGAAAGCCCGGTCAAAATGTCCCATGAGTGTAATAGCTAATTTTTGTTGTGGTCGTTGAAGGCAGTAAGAAATGTAATTTGTAAGCTGGAATTCGGTGTGTGCACGCACAGACAGTTCATCTTAAACAATAATCACGTTTCAATTGTCTTCACTTAATGTTGATTGACAAATCACATTCCATTTATGAGGTCAGTGTATGAAAATTGCCATTCGAATACCCCATCTCGTTCCTCAGTTATGGTACTCAGACTCGTTATTCCCGGTACTAGAGTCTCATACGAATCCCTAGGTGATGAATCCATGTACGAATCCCATGTTAAGCTCTTCGTTGTCTTCCAAGCTATTGTAATTGATCAGCTAATAAAACACTGAAAGTTGGTTTATTTTCTGTGCTGTTGCCTTTATAACCTCGTGGAATTTTGATGTCAGTTTTCTTTGATAGTTCTCGTCTGCTTCACCAGATTTGTACCCGCCTGGTAGTCACTTGTATTTCGTTCTTTACATCTGAATGGCAGTTAGAAGGGCGGTGATCACCCACAGCTTGCACACTGAGCTTGGTATTTAGATCGCTAATGTCCCATTCTCAGGCGAGGTGATACCGACAGTGGATCTGTGTAGTTGACAATGCTCTGTGTAACATCCACGGGGTCGTGACTCCTTCGAAAGAAACTGCGAGCGTCCTGATTTCCAGTGTGAAAAACTGGAAGAAAAACTCCTGGGCCCAAACCCAGGAAGTGTAACGAAAAGGATACGTCGCCCACTTGTCCATCCACCTACCTGCACACTTGCACACACACACACACACACACACACACACAATCAACCCGTAACAATCCATATTTTTGGATTTGTCTCTCTTATTGGTGATCCTGAACTCGAAACTAGACGTTCGTCATTCCATTTGTCCTAAGTCGACTGTCGTTCGGCCTGAGAATTTCAATTTCTTTGAGCTCTGTGCTACTGTTTTCATTGTGCTTTTGTGAGTCCTCGATGACTTTTATAAAGGATATCAGTTTAGAGAGTTGTGATCCAGTAAGATAATTATAATGAGTCCGATTTTCTTGGTTGTTCGGACGTTCGCTCCTCATCCGACTGTACAGGTCTGATTTAATGTCCATTAATCGAATTATTTTAAGAATACAAAACATCAAATGAATCCATTTTGGCATCCTCTTGATTGCTTTATCCACAATTCCAACCTCATCCCTTTTCACTCTTAATGACCGGATATAGAAGAGAACGGAGCATTTCTCTCTGTAGCCGGTTTGTCATCATGCATTCAAGTGGCTACTTTGTTCTTGGTTTGGTCGATAAATCATTCTTCGGAGTGCAAATGCCCAGCTTTTTGCATAACGTTTCTTCTTTCTTCGATCGTAAATCGTTCTTTTGGTTTTAATCAGCCTTTTCATGGTTTTGGATGGTCTGTGGGGAACTGTTTTATCTTGAAGTTGAGACGATCCTGCAGTTATTTCAGACACGCGTGGTATAGCGGTCTTCCTCTTTGTGCTTCGCAGTCTTTTTTCGCATTCATTCCATCCGCCTTTGTCTTACGAATTTTCTCGGATATCCTTCCCACCGAGACACATTGGATGAGTAGTTTTCTCTTCTCCTGAGTTCCATTGCGCTGCCGTGTTTTTACTGCAGTGGAAAGGGTTTGAATACATGATCCATTATATTTGGGTGATTGTTCTGAGAGCTTAGTGTTAGTCGAACTGTTTTGTTTCCAGCAAACTGATGTCTTCAGTTTCTCATTGGCGTGTATTTTCACCAGCGCCTTCAGAAATGTCAATTTTTCACCCTTCAAATTCAATGGTGAATTCAGTTTCTTTGGAAATATTATTGTTTGTTTTGTGTCTTTTAAATCTGAGCGTTGGAACGCATTTGACCCAGAGATTTGGTCGAATGCAATGTTTTCCAGGGTTAACGATGATAGCTTCTGATTTCGAAATTGATAAGTGGGAATCATTACCAAATACACATACGAAGTGCCATCACTTCTACTAGCGAGGTACCATTTTTGGTCTAAACACCAAACTCAACGACCATAACCTCATAGAACCGAACAGCTCTAGCTTCGACCAACACGACTATTTAAAATACTTGAGGGATAATGCACTCCATTTTTTATTGATATACTTGACGTATAAGTGATATGCCACATGGTTCCTGAAGCTCACCACCTAGGGTGAACCGACAACAATGGCGTAAAACCAAGTACAGTATCGTTAACCGATAATTCACTGTCACCCGGCTCGTTAACATGTCTGACTTTATGTGATTTTATACCACTGCAAGTTTCAGGGCCACGATTGTCAGTTCAACCGCCCCGTCCCGTGTAATGCCCGCGAGCGTCTGTGGGACATACTCCTCCCATTATGCTCATGTGATAAAAGATCTGAGTAGGTCAGATGTGGTGTGGTTTGTAGCCAAGCGGCAGCAAATTACCATTTATGGACACTCACAAACTCAATAATCGCGCAACTTTGAAGTCAAATTAATGAATTTATTTTTCTGTCTAGATTACTGTGAAACTGCTAACTCAATTCCTTTATTAGTGCGCTACAGTAGCTTTTGAAAGTTTTGTTGTCATCGGATTTCTTTGGTCTCTTCATTCTGCGTGATCAGCATCGTTAGAACATAAGAACCGATGTTACAGCGTCTTAGGTGCGACTAAATTTAGCATATAATTGGTAGTTGGTTTATTGGTGCCAGTTTACATAATTGTCTCTTGATGTTGCATTCCCTTGTTCGATTGGAGTATGTTTTGCTAGCCAAATGTTTGAATGACCTAGGTTGTGAAATATGGTCACTATGGCAACGAAAACGCATTAAATAAATATGTTTGGTGCATGTGATCACGGCGGGTGTATGTGGGAATATCCCGGTGCAATTTCTGTTCCTCTGACACTGTGATGAGGTGTACTTCGAAACTGGGATGATGATTTTGTTTTTACCTATATTGGTTTTTTCGGGCCAGGCCGAATATTACTACCTGGAAATATTTCATCCGCTGAAGGTAGGATGGTAAGAGTTACATATACCGTTTCAACGGATGGAGCCGATTTCTCCGTAATGTTGCTAACATGGAGCAAAAAAGTAGCCTTATTATCGTGTTCGCAGGCACTTGTTTCGTGTAAGGGTAGTGGATTTTAATTCGGCTTATGTTACCCTGGTCTGCGATCAACACTTCTGCGGCAACATCGTACCGATTACGTCGATCGATAATGCGGGCGGAAACGCCACATGAGAAAGCCAATGAGTAACGATGGCTCGAAATAGCCGCTGGAAGAATGGATCAGTGAGCGTTGATCGCAAAAGATGAATATAGGCGATTCGATTTGACTTATAGATGAATTTTTCTCTGCTCGAGTTGGTTTTTCTCACTAGAGTTGGTGGGAGCGGGTGATAGGTCATGAGACTGAATCGACTGCCAATTGACTAGGTGGAGCAGGAAAGACGTCTTCCTTTTTGCGTTTTAAAACAAACATGATATCGGTTTGTTCAAGGATGTCACGAATTTGGTAGACGTTCCCATACACACAACTTGACAACGCGCAGACCTGTTTTTGTCGTAAATACTGCGCAGCTCGTACGTTTCTACTATTATCTTTTAGTAGTGTCCACAACTACTCAACTGGGGTTGAACTCCGGATAAAGGACTGCATATCCTCGAAGTTAATTAGGAACGATTTTAGTAGAATAATAAATATCATCATGAGATATTATTTATTATATTATTGTTATATATTATAGTTATATACTATTATATTGTTACTATTTATTATACTCCTTAGTCGCCGGCTGTCTTAGGCTGTATTTCATTTGCATGGAAATCGTTGAAACCCGATACGAAATACTTGACGGTGAATTGTATGCTTGTGCGTCGCACAGTCGTCTACCTCAGCGGTCGGCGGAGAGACACTATTAATGGCTTTAAGGAAGTTTTAGCCGGTGTAATTTTTGATTAGTTTTACTGGAGATATACTCACCTTTGGTCCATGATTAGTCAGTTCAGTTCCTGGGTCTATTATTCCTGCATCCTCTGATTTATTCCGATTTCGGTGACAGCGTCGTAGGATTCTGTTGTATTAACCAGATAGGCTGAGCAACACACAACACTGAAGTACAAAACGTCAGCACTTGGCGTCACATAATAGCACAAGAACACAAAGTCTAGTAGGATACTAACACAATGAGGGTGAAAACAATTATTGGGGCTTGAGCTTTCAAGTCCCGTAGTCGCGCAACAAAATGGAACGAATCAGATGCCCACATGAGTGAGCCGTCACACAGACGGAGACCGGAATTCGAACGGCTGGCCCAATCCACTAGCGAGAGAAGGAAGATGAACGTTATTTGGTTACCCACCAATACAAGTCAGAGGTCAAGTGAGCCCTATCGTTTAAGTGGTTTTTTTGTGGTGGCCTTGGTCTATAGGTGAAGCAGCCAATCGCAAACCAAGGTTTGGTGAATCTTTTTGCGGCCATAAAGAAATTCCCAATCGCGCAATATTCAAAATAACGTCAATTTCGAAATGCCTCTAGAAGCATAGGTTTTTGTCGAAAAATAAGAGCAGAATTAAAACCGGCGACACCAAAACACTAAACTGATCACCGTCTATGACACTCTTTTTTCAGTTATTGGTACGTGGCATCCTACGGATCTATCGGGAACTGCCTGGTTTGACGGCGTGGGCGATCGGACTATCGTCGCGGGAGTGGGTTTACATCGTTTGAATGTATTGACGAATCACTCCGCGCAACCGTTTGATTGTAGATGGCATGAGGGGCGAGAAACATGTGCTGCACATGATTTTACTGGCAGAAATCGCGAAACGGCTCGGTGAACTGAGATCCATTGTCCGACACCATTTGATCGGGCGTTCGTATTGGGAAAGCAAGCGTCGTAAGGCCGCAATGCAACCGGAAGATGTGGCTGGGTTTACTGGGATCACTTCTGGCCATTTCGATAAGGCATCAACAAGCACCAAATAATGAGTATCTTTGGTAGGCCCCGCAAAATCAGTGTGTTGTTTAGGGGTCGGTCATGATACATTGGGTTGCTTTGGTACGATTTTGGCCGTTTCCTGACATTTCGCGCAGCTGTGCACTGTAACCATGAGATTCTCATTCATTCCTGTCCGACTAACTCCAAAGTAGCACCACAGGCACTCGTAGCCATCATTGATGCAGATGGGATAGGCGACTAACCATTGTCGTGCCAAGTTGAGTTGGATATGACAGGTATGTCCGAAGCCGTGTCCAGCTGAATGCGGACTGGATGATTGTTTATGCTGACTGTGACAAACTTTCTGCGATCGCCGGGATTTAAACGATAGGCTGCAACAAGGCCCAATGAATAAACACTCGCGCGGTCGTTAGCTGGCTTTGGCTTAACTGGACCGATGCGAGCCAACCGTGGGGGCTTCTTGGCCCGACAGAAACCTTCCTTGTGGCCAACACAACGACATTTTCTGCATTGATGTGTGGGAAACGGACAGAATTTGTAAAAATGCCAGGCTCCACAGTACCTGCAGGACGAGCGGAGTTTTGGCAACTTGAACTGTTGACGTGCGTACAACCTCTGAGCTGACGCGGACGGCTTCACAGCTTTTAAAAAATGGAACTAGTTTTAATTAAGAGTCGTGCGCATAACAAGATAGTGTGAATGCGGAGTCGTGTTTTTCTATCTCATTCAACTCTTCCACGGAGGAACATCCTATAGACATGCAAGATTTTCATTTGAACATGTTTCTTTGCAATATCTTACGTGTAGTTATATGTTGTATCTCTTGTAATATCTTGCTTCACGTCTGGCGCAATCTGATCCCGGGTTTTGATGAACAGCACTGATAGAGTTGAAGTTTCAATCTTACTCGAATGTCTCACCATCGCCCTTTAGTCGCGCGCAACTCACAGAAACAGGTGACAGGCTGTCTGTCTGACATCATACTAGCATGTTTTTCTTGGTGGAGTATTCTACTAATGGCTGTTCTTTCCTTTTCTACTCGATTTCAGATATACGCATTCAAAAGAAAAGTGAGTCTTACACTGGTGACTGTTTGGTTTTTTACTGCTGCTCTCTTGGGCGGTTCAGTTTTGCGCATTCGAGGGTATTTGGAAACGAATTCCATTGGCGAGCATTCCTGTGTGCCTCCCCCCAGTTGTCAGTTTAAAATCGATTGCATTCCGTTTTTGTCTTTGTACCACACATTTTGGTGTCTATTTTCTGAGTGGTTTTCTGATGGGTGTTTCGTCCGTATCGCACATGACTAAGTATCCTCTTGACCTTGCGTTCTGTAGACTGCGACCGCACGGTAGAGATTATCGTTGCCTGTTTACTGGAGGTGGGGTCGGATGCCTGTGTTTTGCGACCTACTAGTAACGAGATGCTTTGTGGTATCCTTTTAAGCACATCGGCGCTTGAAGCACCGTGACGACCAAGTACGTTTTCAGTTGTCTATGCTCACTGCTAATGATGGTAGAGGCTATTGACGGTTTAGATCATCAGTATATACGTATATATATATATATATATATATATATATATATATATATATCATCGTTCAGCGTTAAGCAGCAAGGCAAGCCTCACTGACCGCTGCCTTTCCCCAGAGTTACACCTTTATATAAAAAGAGTGAATATCCAAGGGGAACAGGGAGTGGACCTACACAGGCGGGAAAAAATAAGATGCTGCTGCAGCCAACACACGGAACACAGTCTAACTGTACAAACGCAAGTGTTTTCAATCATTCTGATTCGATAGAAAATGACAACACGATCGCCACGGTTCACGGTTCTGTGCCATATCCTTCAGTGTCTCCAGCCAGCAAGTCGACGAGTCTTTCGGACTCCAACCACGAAGACGTGAGACACCTACTTTACCTAATTTCGCTGTACATTTTCTCATCCCACGTTGCCACACCATCGGTTGACCTCCACATGGCTTCTTCCATTCCTTAGGAGGAACACAAAATAGGGCACGATATGGTAGACGAGTGTTCGTCATACGCAACACGTGACCCAAGACCAACCAGCGTAGTCTACTAAGTTTCATACGCTGAAACAAGCTGTTCTCAGAAGTGGCACCCAATACCACGTTCCTAACCTCAATATTACTGATCTGGTCACTCCATCCAATCCTAGCCATACTACGTAAACATCGGTTGTCGAAAACCTCCAACCGACGAACATCGCACACACGAATATTCCATGTTTCGCAACCGCACAACAGAACTGAACGCACTGCGGCACAGTACACACAAACTTTCAACTTCAGTGAAATATCAGGCCGACGCCACAAATGCTTCAGTCCAGCCTGAGCTGCCCGACCCTTGGATATACGCATATTTACCTCCACCGCCGAGCTACCATCGTTCGACACGCAGCTACCAAGGTAGGTGAACCGGTCCACAATCGTCAGCTCCTCTCCATCCAATATCAAGTTCGGCGCTGCTGTCGTTTAGTCCTGTAACAGTACTTTGCACTTTGAAGGTGCAAAGCATATGCCAAACCGAGCAACCGATCTCGACAGTCTATCTAGTGCGTATTGTGCATGGTCCGCAGACTCGAGCAGGCACACGACGTCGTCTGCGTAATCTAAGTCGCATAGCTTCCCTCCATTTCCCAGTTCGACGCCTGCATTCCTAACACCTCCAAAAGCATATTCCATTACCTGATCCATCACAAAGTTGAACAGAAATAGAGAGGTGAGACACCCTTGTCGAACGCCGCTGGTTATTTCGAATAAGTTTATTTATTCACCGTATGCCCTAACGCGACCATGGGTATGCGAGTACAATGCTCGCACCAGGTTTACGATCTTTGTTGGCATTCCACTTCGTGGAGAACAGTGAATGGCACTGTCCATTTCACTTAGTCGAACGCGCCCTTCGGGTCCAGAAATACTACTATCGTAGGGCGGTGGCGGTTTAACTAACTACCTGAACTAGAAGCAGGGGCAGTTCGTCCGGACCGGCTGCTTTCCCCTATTCAGAAGTCAAATGTTCCACTCTACTTCCAATTCTGTTGGGGGAAGGGTCATGAGATAACTCCCGAGAATTCGGCGCTGCGGACATCGGACTACACACATTAGAGTGCGGTAAGCTAAATTGATCTTCGAAGAGCTCATCCCAACGGTCCAGTCTTTGTTGTCTACCATGGATGAGTCATCCATTCCTATCGCACACGACATCACTAACCGAGGTTCGCCGCCCACCGGTGTCGCGTATAAACAAACAATCTTTGACTGTTACCTGAAGCGGACGCCACTTCCATCTCTTCAGCTACCTTAACCCACCAGTTTTCACGATCATACTTAGGACGCGTCGTCAATTGACGCTCCGGCTGTCAATATATTCAACTCCTTGCACTCAGAGAGCTGTCGTTCTTGCTCCATTAGGCCCAGCGACCCTTGCGAGATCCAGTGTCTCTGATGAACGCCAGACCTAGGACCACAGACGAAACCTGCTGTCAAATGCATCGCCTGCTTAATTTGATCCCACTGCCCGTCTACACCGCTGCTCGTCGGAACTCTTAGTTCGTCGGATAGTTTTTGCTCATAGCTGTTGCGAACAGCCGAACCAGGCAGACGTTCGATGGACAGTCGGGTCTGTGGCTTGCGTGGATGGCCGTTGAGCTGAAGCAAAAATCGCATCAAAACTAATGCATAGTCTGATTTGGCGTACATGGTGCAGTACGGTCTGCAGTTCTGAACAGAACCCCGCCGACAATAGCCTATTGTGATATGGTCGGTCTGACTCAGACTATTTGTTAAGATAGGTGCACTAAGTTTTCCAACTTGTGCATTAAAGTCACCTGCTACCACTACAATGTCAGAGCGTTTGCTCTTCCGAACAAGAGTGACGAGGTCATCGTAAAACTCGTCTTTCTCCATGTCAGTATTGCAGTCTGTTGGAGCGTATGCCGAGATAACAAATAAACTGTGCTTAACACTACTATCCTTCCGGATGCCGATTGATCCCTATAGTCTCACGGCACCAAACCGACTGTTAACCGAGATCCAGTATAAAGGGGCTGCTTCAGCCTTTGTACTTAAGCCTATTCTTACACCACGTTGATCGACAATTTGAACTGTTTCGTCTCCTGAAGTGTGCAGGAAATATCTTGACGAGACGTTTGGCGCAGTTAGTTGAATTACACTACTGGAATCCTGAATTCGTGTTTCACTGACGCAGCAGACATCAGTCGAAGGTAAATCCACTATCAGGGCCAACCATGCTTGTTGACCAGCCAGCTTGAAAGTGCGTACATTGAAGGAGTCGAGATTCAGAGGCTGACGAGGCTTGAGAAAATGAGAGCTTGCAAGCTGGAAACCACCGACTGCACTATTCGACAATGAGCCGTTGCAAGTATCGGGTATGTTATCCTTGGGGATGCTATTAGAAGTCGCAGGGGACAAAGGGATTGTGCTGAAGACAGAACAGACAGGTTAAATAAACGAGAGGGAACCTCAAATATTGGCACAAATTGTCTCTGTATATCTTTATATGGACCTGTTTAAGTAACGCCGATGTTTTTTCTCTATTTTAGAGATTTAGCGTTGTATACACTCCATGCCGTGGGCTCCCGCAGATGTTCACCTAAACTGGATGATTGTACCGCCGGCTGTATGGATTGTGATTCCATGTGTCGAGAACATTTAGAACCTTTTGATGGGACAGCTCCAGAAGTCACACACCATAGTCATGAAGAAACCGTGAATCGTGAGTGCATTCCTCTGTCTGTCGAAGTTCAGCACTGTTTTTTGTCGTCATTTATTGCTTCACGGCGCTACTCGCTTATGAATTTTACCACCACTCTGTCGCGGATCCATGAAAATAGGTACGGGTTCCCGATGTTATGGATAATCAGATTAGAGAAGTTCACGGTAATGATTATTATGGAGTAATTTAAATTAGGCGGCTTGCAAATGTGGTTCATGTGTGAGATGACCGGATCTCTTTGCATATTGTCGTAGCTCATTGCTAGGGCACACAAATTTATAAATAACAAGGATTAAACAGGTTGTTCATCACTGGATGTGTCGAAATGCACTAAATCTCATCATATTTGTTCCTTTTTGTACCCGTATTCCTTACCGTGATGTTCTCCTGGATTTTTCTGATGAATTGGTATCGAGCACCGACCTCGGCTGTAGTTTATTGTTTATTGATAATTCGTGCGCTAACTCGTGCAAGGTGTCTCGTTGGTGACCCAGTCAATTATAAATGAGTTTGTGGGATGTTCTATTTTGCACTTCTCATCTTACTTTTGCTTTTCTTATTCTGAACCAACACACAACAGTACTGTTTACCTATTTTATGCGTTCTTATCTTCTTCACGGATAAGAAACAATCAGTATTGATTAAATAAGTGCGCGCTTCTGACCCCAGGTACACAGTGTTCCAAACTTCCATTTTCGAACCACTGTTGTGGCATAAATGCGCTACTCCTGTTGCGGTATTTACTTTTTTGTGTATTGTATTGTATTGTATTGTATAGACTTTCGCGTTCAATAATTAACGTCAAATTTCAGCCAAAAATGTGAGGGGGGATAAAATGAAAATAGACTCATCGACTCGTAACAAAACGTGAATGAACTCATCCAGGAATAATCATAGCACATTGTGAAAAGTTTCTCAGGAATTCGGCTGGAACCCGGTTACGGTTTGTCAAAATTCGTGCTAAATATGGGAGATTGGAGTTCCTGTAGACATTAATTCTAGAGGGTATGGAGCGAAAAGCGGATCGTGTAGAAATATGAGAGCGACACTTTGAAAGATCGTTGTGCAGAGGATGCATGGGATTATGAAAGAATTTTGTGAGCAAATTTCTCACTAAGCACAACTCAGTTAGTGGTACGAAGGACACACGGCTAATAATTGATAGTCCCCGGCAAGGAATTTTAAAGTCTTTTTTAAGAAAACCTGGAAAAATGACGGGAGAACAGGATTCACATTGGTATACAAATCGGGAGATGATGCTTTGTTTCACCTTGTAGTGTCGCAGCTTCCTGATTTGAAATGACAACCTTCGGAGACTTTACACAGGTAGAAATGTGACAAGTCCACTTCAGGTTTTTGTCAACAGTAACTCCTAGATATTTCACAAAATCAACCTTGGTAAGTGTTTCTGAGTTGATGAAAGACTTTTCTGGTGGGTAGACTGACCGAGGGAGAGAAAATTACCATTGGAAACATATATGTTGATATATAAGCCAACTTGTGCAGAGAAACCATAGATAGAAAATAGGTTATTGGAGAAACTTTGAAACTCATCGTAGCTAAAAACGGCTTGAGATAGGATGACATCATCAGCATACTCGAACAGATGATGGGGAGCTAGTTGATAAGTCGCTGATGTAAGTAGAGAAGATATACGGTAAAAGAACAGCACCCTGAAGCACTCCTGAGTTGTTAATCAACGGTTTTGAAGTTTTACCGCCCATTCGTGTTGAAATTCACCACATGATGTTGAACCTATCCGTCACTGATTTTCACGGCCACGGACCACTAGCGCATAGCACTCGACTCCTACTGATTCCTAACAAAGATGAAACAGCTGTATAGTGCTTCCCTGGTTTCCTAATGGTGAGTTGAACGATGGTACCACATGGTGAATTATTTCATAAAGTCGAGAGTACTATGCATATTCGCATTGGCCAGAATGATTAACCGATCGATTGCAAGTATTAGTTTGAGATGATCAGAAAATCTAATGGCTCACTAATTCACTCTGAAATTTCGTCTGAGGCGTTAGATGAGGCTTTCAGAGCAGTTTCTTGGTCCATTTCTACAATTGGGCGAAATGTGCTGGGTCTCGAGAGTCACCTAGTGGTAATCCCCCATTTGAGTACGCTTTCCATCAATAATGTCCCCCCATCCGAAATAATGAAAGCATCGTGACTTAGTAAATACGCTTGTTTTAACTGAATCGCTTTGTTGTGAATGGAATAGTGTGATTTTTCTCCAATGATTACTTATTAGTACGTCATTAAGCCACTGTTGAATGTGATAACTGCATTCGACCGTGGAGAAGGCCTGGACCCTGATGATTGTATTGTGTTGCGTTCGAGCTCCATTAAATTATGCACAAACTTTAAGCTAACGTACGACAGGCAAAGGATGTGCAGTTCCGTTGCCCTCCTGTAAAATTGCTGTAGTACTTGTGACCAACGGCAAGTGCATTTGCTGAATGAGAACTTGTAGATGATTCCGTTTTCAAAACGCGACTCCTTCGCTATGTCAAATGGTTGCTGCCATCGTCTCACTTTCATTAGTTTCAGAGGCATACCTGAGTAACCAAAATGCGCATTTGTCAGTTCAACTGATCACCTTCCGGAGATTTTTCGCAAACCCCAGTGTCTGTTTCGATCGTAACTTTCAGCAATCTTCAGTTAGTAGGTAAAAAGAAGTGCGCCTTCTTGGTCACAACTCTTGTTTGCTCACTCGACGAAACGGTGCTTTTGGAGGCTGTAAAGGACGATAGGCTGCCAGTAGCAGCTGACGAACAGACCTAATTCGAATCGCAACCCCGAAACAGAACTCCGGGATCCATAGCGTAACTTTTGTCCAATTGCTTCCTTTGGGAACCATCTGTACTTTTGTATAGGCGTGTGATTTGCACCTCCGAAATATAAAGTGCTGCTATTGAAAGACAGCAGTCCCGAGCTTGATACTCGAAGGAAATAAACTAACCTTTGTTGACCGTTTCAGTTACCGCGGCATCTTTCTAACTAAGAATAGTATTACTTTGGTAGAAGTAGATTTGCGTATATTCAGTGCTCAAGCGCCGAATGCTGCACTTGTGGCGCCGACCCGATATTTCATGAACTTGAGTGCTCCTGTTACTGTCACATTGTGCCTCCTTCTTTTGCATAGTTACGAGATATGAAGTATTCGTGGAGATATCCGTCGCTTGTATGTTTCCAATCACCGATGTTTAATTAGTGTGGCTAAGTTTGGATGGAATGACCTTGTGAACAATTTGAAAGTTAGAAACCTAATTGTATTATCGGCTCAGAGAATAGTCTATCGTAGCGGATCGAGCTTAGTAGACCCCATTGGCTCGACCACGTGTTGTTTTTGGTGAATACTCGTTCAACGCACTGTGCCCCTTAAACCGTAGTGTATAATTGAGGAAAGTTTAGTCAGACAGTTTATTTTAAAGTAGTTAAATAAAATGTCCGCATGACCATAGGTCGATTTCCCCTTACGTGTTGTTCTCCATGGCAGTTGTTGGTTGGAAGATCAGTAAAGGTGATCAGCCCATGGCATGGCTTAAAGGCGTAGTGAACATCCGATCTACTATTCTGAGTGGAAGGTGTAGACATGAAGTGACAGGTGAAATGTCCTATTGTCGCAGTCAGTTCCTCATCTGCGTGATTCCCCTACTTATTGCCTACAACTCTTCACTCAACTATTCTTCTTCGCTTCCCCTTTGCCGGCTTTACAAAGTGTTGGAAACAGAACAATGGTGTTTAGATTGTGGTAATCAAAACAAATCGAATTATTCACCGCCAATCATTCAGCGCTCGCGAAACGTTGCGCGTCCCATTTGGGCCGGCTTCCGGCCCTGTCGGCTTTTGTTGATCAGATCGTTATTTTGTGGCAGATATGAACATAGACGTTCATTCCGTCGACTCACGATCTCAGTATTTCTTATCTTGAAAGTGGCGTTCCACTCAACCGTTTAGTTCCTTTGGGTTATTTTTCATTCAAAAATGAGTCCGATGCTTTCTTTTTTCTCTCCGCGTATCAACCTACGAGACCAAGTTCGTGTTAATGATGTTTTTTCATCCAAATTGACCATGAGAAGTGGTCTTCTACCGGGCTTCCGCTCCTCCCTTTTCTCGTCAACTTTGGAATTGAGATAGTCAGCTTTTTCTACGATTCTGAATATGTTTCGAGCTCAGATTGGATGTTTACGAAGGTTTGTGATTGCCGATCTTACGTTTAGGTGGTAGATCAAACCAGCCTTATCCTACTTTGAGCAACATCGATATTTGTCCAAACAGTAAAAAGTTTGATTTAGAACGTAAGGAAAACATTTTGCTGCCTTACCGACAAGTTAGCTGTCTTTGCGTACTTCGCTCCTTGGGGTTGCAAACTGCTTTACAGGAGTAGATGGACGGAAAATCTAAATCGAGTTCTTGCTTGGGAATCGTTGAATAAACTAATTAATTAAGCCGTTAGATCTCACCTAATGGTCTCAGATCTAATGCATTATTGCTGCGTATACAGAATGACTGAACAACATAACGTTCTCACATTTTTCGAGGTTGGTAGACCTGCTTAATTTTCGATTGCTATCAAGCACTTGTTGGAACGAGATTTCGATTGACAAAATGTGATCTTCAACGTGGCTGGTCTAAACCCCGCAGTTAGTTCTGTTGTTCTATGTATTGCAAAAAAATTTGCTGCTTGATAGCGCAACACTAGGAAGTGTATTTTAGTTGTTGGATGGAACTCTCCACATGTTTCCTGAAAAAATCTACCCTGACCATGCAAGATTGTCAGTTTTAGGCAAGTCGCATTTTGTATATGCGTCAATATGGACATATGATTCACCAAATTAGTTGAGACGTTGTTAATTCGGCACGCGTAAAAAGTGTCTAAGTTTGATCTTGGCAGTCACTTGATAATTTGAGTTCATGAATCATAAGAATAAACGGTGAGCACTTATCATTCACATAAGTTCAAAAATTGAGTACTCCTTTTTTAAAGTCACCTTCAGAGTACAGTGAATTTTAATGAAACATTTAACAGTCATTGTGTTATGCTTCAGGATTCAGTAACAATTGTACTATCAGCAGCTTAAACACTGAAGTTGCCACGTTTTTAGTCGAAATGACTTATCTGACCTAATTTTCAAGTTTTTTCATCTTTTTCGTGGGATTCTATTTACAGCGTGTACATGACCGAAGATCGACTCATTTGATGTTTACTGATCTACGGTACAGGAAGAATTCGTAATCTGTATCCAGGTGATCGTTACACGACATGGTGCAAACATATGAACATCTTGATCTATGAACTAGCTTGAGTAGGTACAGTTGGGTCTCTGCGTTACGGTCCGCGTGGTTCGTCCATAGGATAGTTGGAAACATTCTATTGTATGGCCACGGATGGCGTTCTTCGATTCAATGTCTTCCCCCATCCACATAATTCTCCTACTCCGAGGTTGGTGGTAGGCTTCGCTATCGTCCGGTCTGTTATCACTCTGGCTAGTGGCACTTTATATGGTCCCATGTTATACCAAATTTCTGCGTCATTATTGCCGATTATTGCAGTGGGCTCTCGAGGTAATGAGACATATCTCTTCCACTAAACTCGTCCCTGAACTGACATGAAATAATTTTGCTTATCTTGCTTTTCTATTTCTTCCCTTCGTAGCAGAAGAGGTTGGGGTAAAAGCGCAAGTTTATTGGTTGAAAAACATTGTAACTAAGATGTAGTTTTGTTTGCAAAATGACATGGCGTCAGTTGATAAATTGTATGGGCTTCCAGAAGTAACATTAGGAGATTCTCACCGGGCTTTACTTTTTGTTTACTTTTGTTAATTGGCTAGTGGTCCCAGGGTACTTAATACTCCAACGCCAACTATGAACCAGAAAAGTACTGCCTGAAGATCATTTTGAAGTGATACCCATTTCGTATTATTCGGCTCTGTGGGGATTGGAAATTTTGGTTACCGCATTTTCGATTTCTTTGTCCGTCCCCAATAATCGAACGGTCCTTTCTAAATACCGTGCTCCCTAGTTTTCGAAGAGATATTCTTTGCTAAACGTCCACCGTCCAACGAAGTGAAAGAAGAGGAAGATTCAGACAGCGAAGTCGCTGCTTCTAACAGCAACGTTACTGTCTCAGTTGGAGAAGCATTCCAACGTCATCGCTTGTCGCGGTATTCTCGTAGTTTGCGCCGGTTTTCACGTCACGATTTCGTCTCTGGTTCGGTCTCTCCACTGGATTCTTACAAGGAATCTGGTTTTGTCTCATGCGCAACAGGTTCCGGTCCTATCAGCTCGAGGCTTACCAGTGAAAACCGCGCCAGCCTCCATTCTCATCGGCGTTTGTCTTGTGAGGTACGATCCAACCCAGAATCACCGCAACGGACTTCTATGAGCCCGATCCAGTTTACGATGTGTACGTTGATACTCTGTAAATGGTGTGTATTGTCCGAATGTTTATCGAGTTTTGTCAACTTAGTGTCCATTTTTGATACAACAATGGAATGCTACTGATTTTTTTGATGGAATTCCGATGTCTCAATAAACAATGTGTTTGTTTGCACTGCGTTGCATCTGATCGGTCCTTCATTACAGCCTTACTGGATGTAAATGTAACAGCAAGATATTTCTTTATCACAGGTGTTTCACTCTTCATACAGTCTCTTTCTCAGTGAGCGTACACTTCGACCGGACGGCAGTAACTGGACCATCCCGATCCACTGTCGGTGCCATCGTATACCGAAAGTATTTCAGCGGTTGGTATTGTGCCCGTTCCTTCATAGGAGATAGCTATTCAATTGGATGTTTTTGTTTTTCATTTTGCAAGCTAGAATGGTCGTTCCGTAAATGATACATGAACTTGACTGGGCTTCAAATTAATATGGTGTAATATTCCTTCAGCAAAGATGTGTTGTGAAGCATTATTATTCTCTCGACAACAATCCAAAATTGCATTTTACTGGACGTGAGCAATGTTCTTCCTCTCGTTCTCACATAGGTTAGATCTAGATTTTTGATTTTTCAGATTCGGATGATGAAACAAGCGTCATGAAAATGCACATCCATGGTGACGGAAGTCCAAATCCCTCTATTCGGCCTTCCACTGGTTCGTTTGCAGTTCGCGTAAGTCTGTCAGCAATCACCTACTTGAGTTCCCTTTGTTCTTGCATTCTCTTTAAGTATAAAATATTTCCACTGGTTCCAGTGAATGCAGTCTGTGGTTTCCATCACACTTCTTAAATATCACGTTGCGAGATTTCTTGGATGGAATATGCAGATATACTCGGAATTCAAAAGACAGTTCCGTCTTTGTAATGGGCCGTTTTCAGCTCACTTCCTGATGTAGTACGAGGATACCAGCGGTTAAAATAAAGCTGCTTGTAGTTTCCATTTATTTGCATTTCGTGGGATCTCGGTGGAAGTACTGGGACATGCACTACCATAATTACTCAGGTAAAGTCATCCCAAAATGAAGATCTGCCGTGATTTGTGAATAGCATATACTAGGAATGGGGTCCTTCAGGATTTATTCTTGGTAATAGTTACTAAGGTTAAGTGGTTCAAAATGTTATTTCATCGGTTATTCCAATCAACGTTGTATTTCAGTGGATCATACATAAGTAGTTCTTTAATGACAGAAATTTTACGTTAACCAAAAATAATTATTAATTGCTGGAATTGGATAGTGGAAGTTTTAGTAAGAGGGAATTGCGAAGTGTTAAACTGCCCTTGGACACCGGGTCATTTGGGCACGCTGCCTTAAACTGTCCTTTTGTTGCCGCGGCAGTGTAGTTAGGATCTAAGGAAACTAACGTTTTTGGTCCCCAATTTAGGTGACAAATCATCTTGTGATTACTTACAAACTTTGATAGCTTCTTTAAGCCATGCCTACTGCTTTTTGGTAGTTTGCAGCATTATTATTTCGGTATTTTTTGGGAGAACGGCAACGAAGACATATTCTGTTGTCGCTGCTTCAGAAATTCTTTCCCTCAGTCCAGAAAGCAGACATGCCAAAGAAGCCTTATTTTGCTAAATAAACGTCGACGAATAACTATGGATTTCAGATGTTATCTGGTATGAGTCATGTACAGAACGCGCGACGAAAAGGGGTTCATGCTGATTTTGCCTATAAATCTAAGCCTTCAGAGATCTCATTTTGATGGCCGATTTGTTTTGCTGACTAAATCATTGCATGCAAGGCTCAAGACAACAATATACGGGGACGTTTTAATTGGATTTTGTCATTACGCTGACGTAATTATGGCATTTTTTCGCTTGATGCTCTGGTTTGTCATTAGACAAGACAATTAATTCTAGTCGATGACATTATGATTACTGAGAAAACCGGGAGAATCGTACGAAAAATTAACTTCGTTTGCCGTTAAAAAAGTTGTTTTGAAAGTCCGCTTATCTTGCAAACTGATGTTTCGTGTTTTGTCTCAGTCTAGGTTTATCAGCTTTTGAATGAAAAAGCAGTTCCTTATTTCCTATTCGCGGTGACTCTAAGGGCAGAGCTTATGCTATCTGCAACTACCCCAGACTATTGCATTTCGAAATTTATTTTCCATCCCTAAAAGGACATCCAACAAGCTAGTGTCATAGCACTCGAAATTCGGATGTCCGATGAAAGCGGTTTTTTGAAAGGGTAGATAACGCATTGAGGAGTCAGGGAGGATAAGTAGCTGGTCAATCTTGGTTAAGTCCAGCTTATGCGCATTACGTAGTATGTTGGCTTGGTAACAGAAGGCGTTTACTACCTCATGCCCGACTTCAGTATTCGTGACTAGTTAGAAGGGAAACCCCAATGGAGACCGGGGCTCATTGTCGGAAGTATGGTCATCATTTAAATATATTTATACTCACGAATAGTATCGTAGAATTCTGCAGATGGACTTTTCGGGAATCCGGTAAAATTTTGGGCTACGCATCACTCCAGGACGAATGAAGTTCACCGTTCAGTAGATTGGTCGTTGAATCAAAGCAGACTGCACTGGGACCAACATTTAATCATTTGGTCGATGCATTCAGTTGCATTGTGACATTATATGAGTAATCGTATCGCGAAAGAAATCCCTAAGACGTGTTATATCTGCCAGATCGGCTCAAAGGTACAAAGATTTTCAACGCCACCTAGGGACCGATAGACCACGCAAATTTCACGTCAAGGGGGCTCAAACACATTTAGAGGACTCAAGTTTGATAAGGTCTGTTTAGCTGATGCGATCGACGGCGTTTGGATCCCCGCTGACTGATTGATTCAGCGACTATGGATTTCGTTCAAGGATGCGCATTCCTGCTTATTTGTTGATTGAAAGTTACCGAAGATAGCGTTGGAT
The DNA here is from genome assembly GCA_008360955.1 of Fasciolopsis buskii. Taxonomy (NCBI): domain Eukaryota; kingdom Metazoa; phylum Platyhelminthes; class Trematoda; order Plagiorchiida; family Fasciolidae; genus Fasciolopsis; species Fasciolopsis buskii. The sequence goes on from LUCM01010106.1 coordinate 37,928, forward strand.
TTTGTAAGTTCTTTTTTTCAGATCGTCGGTTTGTATCCATCATTTGCATTAATGAACAGAATTTCATAATGTATTTTGAAGACTGTCAACCCGCTTGCACAATGTCCCTTTCGCATATGCAAATTTCATGCTCATCATTATGCACATATGCTTCCTGATGACTGTAATTATGTCATTCCGAAGTGCTTCAACCGTCAATGAGCAACCGTTCCACTTTCGAAAATACATTTTGGTTAGTTCACAGTCTCTCACTACTATACAGTACATTGATCATTCAGTGCCCTTTAGTGACCAGAATATGCACCTTACTTAAGTAATTTGACAGGCATGTCTCCGTCTGACAACAATGGGCGCACAATTATAGCAGAATTCTCTAGGTTGGATATATATTTGTAGTGGACGGAAGAGGGGATCAGTTATTTGTAATTGCACCGCAGCTCTGCTTTTTGGTTGACGCGGAGGCAAGCGCTGGGGGATTGAGGCTAAGGCTGTCACTAGCTAGATTGCAAACATGGAGTCGAGCGATAAACGTTTGTTGACACCAGGTGATGACCAGCAAACAAGTAAAGAAATACTCGTTCTATACGGTGAGGTATGGCGTTTGAGTACTGTGGTTCCGACTGGGAGGTAGTGACTCTGTACCTTGGTGTAATAATTAACGCATCAGAGGGAGCAATTTCGGAGCTGACAATTTCAGTTTGGCCGACCGAAATTTGATGGCAGGTAACTCAAAACTACCAAGTGTAACAACTGGTGCTTCCGTGTTGCGGATGCTTCTCAGTACTGTACATATAGTATGGGTTATCGTTCAAACTGCTCGCAAGCTGTTTAAAGTTCTTTCTGCAAAATATCCAAATAGTGTCTCAAACCGTTTTGCGAAGACGTCAATTAGAACGAGTGGCTGTGGAAAATCTCCCTTGCCCCTGGTGTATCCAATCGACCGATCGTCGAGAATAACGGCCCGATATTCAAGTTTGTAAGGTTTCGTGTAGCTTGGTTGTTTCGCACAAATCACCGAATTACAGGAGCACTGCACCATAATAATGTCCGTCCACTAATGCGCATGATGCAATATTGATGTCTGTCCTACCTCTGGTCCGGTGACCACTGATTTGCTCAGTTGCCCTATGAGTTGCAGTAGGAGCGGACGAGGTTGGCCATAGCAGCTCGTTCTCAAATTAAACCCACATTTTCTCATTTCAATGCTGTTGTTTCTGAGTTCATTCTTGAAATGATATAGTCTTCCTCTACTATCTTGGCAGCTTTCTGCTTAACCGTTGCCTACCGGTGATTTTCATCCGTTTTTCGAAAAACCGGTTGTAATTGTCTGGTACTCTCCGTATTGGCAGTAACAGGGAAACACATTTTTTCAACAAGGTTGCTCGTCCTTATTCATAGAATGGTTACTGCGAAACTTCGTGCAACAATAGGATTGCAATTCTTAATCCAAAACTCTCGTTGTGACTAAATTACTTAAAAGAGCCAACTGGAGATGCCTTAAAAATACGCCCTCGCTCTCCATTGATTCTTTGCTATTGATAGTGGTAGTCTGCCCAGAACCATTTTTTAACGATCGGCGACCGATCTGTCCATCATCATCGTCGTATTGGTCACCGCACAACGTCTGACTTAGTGATCGTTAGTTTGATTAAAATGTCTGCAGATCATAAATGCCGAGAATTCGTAATTATTCAGATCAGTTTAGTTTTCACAGCGATTAAAATTGCACCAACGTACTCTGGTTTTGATTGCTGCTTCACAACACCACCTACTCAAAAGAAAAATAGAATGAGGAATGAAAAAAAAACCGACTGTAGGATAACAAGCTAATGAACTATGTAAGAGACAAAATTTCAAATACAAGAACGCTGCTGTTTGCGACATTGGATCATACTATATATTCTCTCCAACCATCCCTTGGGAAGATCTCGTGGACCCTGATGTGGCATGGGCAAATCATGTCCCATCCATCTTAATCTATTTCGATTCTAAGGTCGAATACCTTAAACCTAACTTCTTAGTTAGTGCCTAGTTTCTCTCATCATGCACAACGGTGTTCAAACGCCGAAAATTTTCGCACATGCACCCTCAGCGGCCGTTTCGGAATAGTATAAGAAAACACTTTGCTGCTTTGTTTTCTAGACCTTTGATCGCAAACCGAATGTCACGCCGACACCACAGATGCTGCGAATTGGTGACTGTCAATTGAGTTTTGTACTTACGGGAATACATTTCATCTGACTTACGGCCACCTGGTGTAATGCAGCTACTCAAATAGTTAAAGTTTTCTGGATCACCCGATTCTTGCTTTGGAAGAAGACGATTTGGTTTCGATCCAATCCAGTCCTGTAACAGCATTTTCCACTTCAAAAATGCAAAATGCGTAACGGCGGCGGTGAAATTGGTCTAGCCTTTATCACTCCAACCAGGCTAGAAATTAGAATCCCCGACCCGTTGGTCACGTTTGTGGCAGATATCTCGGTTCTTTTCTGCTTCCGTCCTGTCGGGAGCTTCTATGATTCTCCGCCGCTCTAAGGATCAAGTTCACGACTACTGGTTCACGCTCTCTGTCTAATAGGTCCTAGGGACTATGTGGCAGTTAGTTTTCACTACCCTCATGCTTCAAGCATGTCATAAGATCATCTACACTGTTGTTCAAATGATTGAGAACACTCCACATGAGTCTTCTTTGAAACACGCAACATCGAACAATTCACTATTTGATATCATCGCTCTACCCACCACTAAGAAACCATGAAAGCTCTGTGCAAGCTGTTTCATCCTTGTTAGGAATCATCAGCTACATTGTTAGGATGTTCGAAGTCAGGCAATTTTTGTCTGAACGAATTACATTGGCACTGCTCTCACACGAGTGTGGTTATTCCCATAATCTCAACTACAGAATCGAAAAGAATCGGTGAAAGTGGGCATTTCTGGTGAACCTCAATTATGGTGGTGAACTCGAGTGGAGGATCACTTCAAGCACGAGCTGATCGCTTTTCTCAGTCGGTACAACTACCGATTCACTTCATTCCTCGTAAATCTGTTGATCCCCCGATTTTTGTTAACTCCCTGAAGAAGGGCGGAAACAGTTCATCTAGTCCAGCTGCCTTATTTCTTTTAGGTCAACCTATCCCCCTGATGATCTCCATTTCTGATAGTGTGTGGTAGATCAGAAGGATTGATAATTTCTGATTCATCCATGCCACCGGTGACCGTCGGTAACCTGATCAATCTGAATCCAAAATTATGAAGGCGAAAGAGTGTGTGTTCGCCAGAAGCAGTCTGTGGTCGGAATGATCTTGGTTGAGACAACCACCGTTGTCGGTGCTATCGGTTGAGATGGAAAGTAGGTGTTAAAATTACTAGCAACGATCACAATACCCATTTAGCACACCTGTCGAAGTAGTCCGGACAAGTTCCGATAGAATCGGTCCTCGGCTCCAGGAAAGCTGTAATCAGTGGACACATATAGAGAGACACGACGAACTGATGAAGACTTTCCAGTTGAGGGCTGTTGCCGCGTACAGAACCACACACAGTTGACCGCTGACTGGAATCCACTTTATTGGTGTTAGCCTGAACCTTGTGCTCAAAGGGATCCCGACTCCATCATGACTTAGAGCATTGGAAATCGAATTACCTGACCAGGAAATAATGAAACGAGAGAATGACATTGTATCTTGGCTGGAAAGAGTGATTATAAATGTATTATCTTGCATGTGAGACTACAGTATTAACAACAACATCCGTCGCCAGTTTTGGTGACATTCGGAACTGATTGAATTTTGGTTAGCGCTAAATGGAGGTGTAAAGCCTATCCCCGCTAGTGTTGCTCGTGTCAGGTAACACTCCGAAGTTTCTGGCATCACTACTATGTTTTGCTTTCTCGGGGCCCCATCTTACTCTTCTCCATTAGTTTTAGGGCAGCAGTTTTCATAGTTGGATTTCGAAGGCCGCCTCCTATTGCTTTCAAGAAAAGGCATGAAATAGTGGAATAAAAGACACTGGTAATTTTGCTAAGGCGTTATCTGTTCGGCGTCAGTGTGAGTGCGTATGGTGATTAATTCTCATGATCGTTGTTTTCTGTAGTCACGAAATCTTTATTTGCCTCTGGTATGAAGCTTCAGTTATACTTATCACCAAGATGCACTTCCAAACTCATTTTCAGGAAAAACGAGTGTCTCGAGTCAATGTTGCACACCAAAGTTCAGCGCCACCACAATTCCTACCCCATGATTGTTGTTGTGATGAGAAATTTTTGCATGAATTGTATAATGTTCCTGTCAAAACGAATCCGCAAACAAAAGCTGATGTCGATAATAATTCGGTTGTCATCGTGAATAAGGTGAATACAAATCCCGCTCAATCGGAAGATGTTCAGATGACCAAATCATCGAATGGACGTCGCTTACCTTCGTATTCGTTGTCCTCCTCCAGTGCATCTTTGAGTACAGACGAATATGGACTGTCGAAAGATTATCACACTCATACGGACACCGAATATGGACCTGAAAGTACGTCGTTCAATGTTCTGATGACTGTACCAGAAGTGTTGAACCATAGTCCTACTCCGGTTCATCGTCCGCGATGTTCCATGGCTGGAGATGCTACGGGTTCTACCGAATCCGACTGGAGTTGCGGCCCGAATGGTTACCGCGTCCTGTCGTTGGATGGAGGCGGAGTACGGGGTTTGATTTTAATACAGCTTCTACGTGCCTTGGAAAAGGCTTCTGGTCGACGCGTTACAGAGTTGTTTGATTGGTTCATGGGTAAGCTCATTACACGTTTTCTTGGTTCACTGTTTTCTTATTCCCGAATGTCTCTCGAAGCCTTCGACCGATGGAGGTCAAGTGGTCTGTCTATCTGTAACCCATGGGGCCAGAATTTAAAACCCTCCATCCGGCGGTCATTTTGGCGGTAGATGGTAATTCGCTGTCGCGCGGCTCGTTACCACACCTGACCTAGTGTGACTTGATGTGATTCTGTGCCACTCTAAGTTTCACTTTTATGGTTGTCTGTTCCCTCTCATATATGCTTGACCTATAGGCTGTAGGGCGTTTCCGTTCCACTGCACGCGTGTTGCAAGCAAGTCATGTAAATAATCTCCCAGAATTTTGATGTTCTTACTTCTGCGTCTCTAGTGACAAGAACGTTTTTGGATTTAGGTGTTCATAAGAATAAGATAACACCGTGACGAAGAGACTTGTTTTTGTTCTCAGTAGTATGTTTCGCATATGGATAGATGGGCAAAATTTCCACGGAAGCACGTCCGGTTTCGCGGTTAGTACCACTCTTCCGGTATACGTACCCGGTATTCTTCAGTCCAAACATACCTATACTAATTCGCTCCTTTCTTAGTTTCTTACTAGGATCTCGTTTGTATCGTTTTTAGTTGAAATTATTTCCTAGTGGTGAATATACAGGTCCTGCCGAACTCCATGCAACGAGCATCAAACTGCAATATGTAACAGCACAAAGAACAAGACACTTGGGTTTGTATTCATATTATTCAGCGGGAAGTGATGGAGAGTGTCAGCAATACGCCATAAACTTTAGCGTTACTTAGCGGGTAGATATGGTGAAAATTCAGTCGATATCCCATTTTAACCACCATTTGTGTATTTCAATTATGATGCAATACGAACCCACTAGGGTGAACACAATGAGATCTATTCTCTTCAAGTTGATGCATATATTGCCTGAAGTGCAACATCGACAAGCGCTGGTTATCCTTGAGCTCGCCGGTCCCCATTATTTTTGGTCATTCTGATTTGGGGTCTAGCAACTGTGGTAGGAAATTGCCTTATCTCACGATAAGAAATTTTGTAGGACCACATCAGTTCTCATTCGGTCTGGTTTGGTAACGAGTCGAGGAACAGTGGGTTTTTGTTTACCACTGAAGCCACCGAACCCAAAATCAAAACTTCACTTGTAATATCAACAGTACCGTTGACAGTTAGTTCATGGCACTCACTATGGGTTACGGACAAGGTCATCTACGTTCTAGCTTATTCTGCTGTACACACAACGTCAGTGATTAGTTATGCCAGAGTGGGTGTAGTGAGTCCAGTTGGCGCATCACAGGATCGAATGAACAGCAATTCAATCAAACAACACACACGAACCCACGTTTTGTTGGGAATGGGATACCGTGCCCACAAATCAGCAGACTTATTGTGTATGTATGCGTTATACTGCGATGTAAGAGTGCGCTGACTGGAACGAAGGCAGGTGATATTATCCCGTAGGATAGTCGATTGGGATCAATAGTGCAACCACAAACCTGCACACATGGTAATGGTCCATTTCGTTTCTGAATTATCACTCTCAGTAGGTCTGTTATATTTGACTGGAGCACACGTGGACTTGAAATGCGAATCAATCAAGCCTGTCTTTGACTATGTCGCGGCTCATTGAACAAGGTTGTGCTAGCACACTGCCCGTTTTAAACGACCGCACACGTGTTAGTTCCACTGTTGATCCTACGTGAGCACAAGCGCAAACAAACGGGCAATCCGTGCTCTACATCTCTTCCTGTTGATTTTGCTCTCAAGCAACCAATACTTTTTAGTTTCTCATTTGAATCGTTAGGAGTGTGAAAAATCACATGGTGATTCTTCGGGGGTTTTTCCTCGGTCATTCAGTACTAACCCTCAGAAAAGCGACGCAAGACCCGAAAGTAATGGTTTCTTCTTCTCAGTAGTATGTTTCGCATCCGGGAAAATTTTTTTCACCCCTCCTTATGTGAAACATGCTACTGAGAAGAAAAGACCAAATAATACTTAATCAGTATGTTTGTTTCATAAGTCCACATGATGCTCCAATCACTAATAATAGTCCTGCTGATAGTGGTCGTTGTTGTGTTCTTTTGTAACAAAAGGTAACAACGGATAGGGCGATAAGCCCGTGAAATATGACACTGATATTGTAATACCAGTAGTATGTTCACACACTTGCAACTCACGTAATTCTTGAACAGGTCACAGAACGTTCTGCGCGTTTTTAGTATGAGTTCACGTAAGAAGATCTGATTTGAGAGGAGTCATTTAACTCAATTATTACATAATTGACTGCGCATCTAATCAAATTGATCGTCCACCTGTGAATGCGGATGTCAGTGTCGCTGAATTTGCTTCTGTATTGCACAGTGAGTCGTCGACCCGTTGATGGTTGAGCTAGGCAGCACGTGGTGCATTTCCAGACCTAACAAAGGGACAACATGAGACAATTATGTTAGAACAAAGCGGATAGTGTGTAGCGATCATATGGGCAGTATGTTGCCAAAAGCAAAGCTCAAATCCAAAACAAATTTGATTCGTGAGTTCTTCAATACTGAAAGGTAAAATTAACCAATATACAAGCATAAGAATTTCATGTATGCGGTCACAAATACTCAAGAAAAGAGGACCAAAGTCACGGGTCGGAAATCTGCTCGTAATTAACGGGAAGTCCGAAATAGCGAATATCGGGGTTTTGCGGTGAGTGCTCCAAAACACAGTTCTATGTACATCGAAACATGCGTTGGATAAAACAAATGTCACCTACATGGCAGTAATTTCACGAATCCTGATTTATCAATGACTTCAGAGGATTTTCCATCGTAGTCAAATTTTTAAGTCATAACCTCTACCCGGATCAGAGATCAAGGCAGCTGCGGCGACTTTGCGCTGATTATGCTAATTGAAAAGCGGAGCAAGCACACCACATGAGAAAGTCGATGAGCACCGTGGGACCGAATTAGCCGAGAGAATAATCAATCAACGAGTGCTGTTCAACGAATTCTATAACAAGCTATTTGGTTTTGATTAATAAATGAATTTTTTGTCCATTCGACTTGATCTTTCTCACTAGAGTTGGCGAGAATCGGAGACAGTAGCCGCCAGAAAGAATCGATTGGAGATTTGTGGCCGAGGTTTTCTGCGTTGCAACCCAACTTGTGGTTACGCTATTGATCTCAATCGACTGTCCTACAGGATAATATCATCTGCCTTTGATCCAGTCAGCGGACTCTCACATCGCGGTGTAATTCAGACGTATACATGTCTGCTGGTTTATGGGTTCGCCGTAGCTGCATTCAAGTCACAATATCCCATTCCCATCAGAGCATGGGTTTGTGTGTTCATGTACAACTGAAGTCGGTAGGACGCAGATGGTGTTACTCCCAACGAAAATGGAATGATTCTAACTTTCAACAGCACTGTCAACAATACAAATGAGTTCGAGTTTTGTACTCAAGGCTAGTAATAATGTTCGGGGGGGGAGTCATTCTCCAGCAGCTTAATCATTACTGAACTAAAATCTGTCCGCCGAACACGTGCAGATGTAAACGTGTGGCAAATGGACACACATGATTCCGTGGTACTTGATCAATTTTGGTTCTTTGAACTTCCGGTGAATTTAGCTCTTTTTAATTGTTGCGAGTCCCAGGACGGATCTCATTCGGCTTGTGATTCACCTTGCCGGTTGTTCATTCATCCAAGTATTTCGTTTATGTGCGGATCACTTAAATTGCTCTGCAAAGAATGCTTTTAACATTGCGCCGATTAACGACATGTCACTTTAACTTTTATGTCTACTTTATTCCTGCGGAACGCTCTCTGCTTGGTAATCTGATGTAGATTCGGTTGCTAGTATTGCCCCTTCCACCAATAGCCGGATTTACTTGTCTCTGATACCTTTGCAAATAATATAGAGTAAGGATTTTTAGTAACCTTGGATCTCGGGCAGTCAATACAGTGATTATGAAGCAAGCGGTTAGTTCGCACCCTTAAAATCACTTAAGTATTAACACAAAAGTTATCCCAAAGGTTGAATAACCTTAGTTTATTAACGACCGTGCAAATCACTGATGGATAGGTAAATATCATGTATTGAAGGCCAACAAACCGTTGGGTGCCTGCTCGGTAGCGTAATGGTAAAGGCGTTCGACTCAAAATCGTTCGTCCCGGGCTGGCGTTCCAGTTTGGACGCGATGGACATGCACTGCTGATGGTTCCTTACAAGAATGAAGCAGCTGTACAGTGCTTCCAGTGTTTTTCAGTGGCACGTTAGGCGTTGAGATCACATAGTGAACTGTTTCGTGAAAACACTTTCTTACTACTAATGGTTTTTTTTTTCTAGTGGAGTGCGCCACTGTATCATTTCTCTCCAATTTTTTTCGGCTTCCAGGCACTTCTACGGGCGGTGTGCTTGCATTATTGCTGCTACGGGGCAAATGTCTTCGCTGTTGTCGTAACTTATTGTTCAGCTTTAAAGATCAAGTGTTTTGTGGCCGCAGGCCCTATGCCTCTGAAAATTTAGAGAAAATTCTTCACCGTGAAATGGGAGAAAAAACCGTTATGACTGACCTCAAGCGTATTCGGCAAGTCATATATATTTTCGAGATAAAACATCAATTTTCAGTCATTTTCCTATCTGTATCGTACGTTCAATTTTCCCTGTATTACATTCGCACATACGGTACCCCCTCGTAAACTCGTAACACCGCAGTATCTAAGGCTTTAAAACGTTAATTTGATTTTCACTACTCATGATATTGTCGGTCGATAAAGTTGGTAAAATTCAACACGGTTTGGCAGCATAATCATCCGCTGTTCTGTCACACCCACGCAAACCATTGGCGATGAATTGCGCCGAGAGGTGCACAGTAAAAGCCGCTAACTCGTTGCAGAAATGCGTAGGCAGTAGGCCAAGCGAACCACAAACAAGGTCACGTTTTTCCACTAGAATCTCATTTGAATCGTTAGGAATGTGAGTGGATTATAAATCCATTTAAGAATCACACGATGATTCTTCGGGGGATTTTCGTCCGTCATGCAAAACCAATCTTCAGAAAGGGGGCACATGGCCCGAGAGTATCGTTTTTTCTCAGTATTATGTTTAGCATAGGGATGGTCGGACAGAAGAATAGCAGTACGCATACCTGAAGAGCGGTGATAACTGCGAAACCGTTCATGTGCTTCTGGGGAAGGTTTGTTTATCCAACCATATACAGAACACGCTATTGAGAATAAAATGTCACAGTTTTGTTGAACTCAGTTATGTTGTGCTAGCGCACCAACAAGCACACTTAGGATAGGTATGTGCTGCCTGTGAGGAAGTGGAATGTAAAACTAGTTCGAGGGTGTTGAATTGTGGATAATGGTCCAACCGAAAAGGCTTACTCTAGCGCACCGTCTTAATTCATTCTGATTTCGAGTAGCATGGTTTTTGGGACATATATGTAAATACAAACTGACTAACGCCAGTGAAATGAAGCATGAAGTTAACATCTGAGCTCTGCTCAATATTGAATTGGACTACTGCTCAGTAGACGCATGAGACGTCGCGAGATGGCAGTTTGTCATTTGCATTGATCAAGTTGTTTCGCCCGCGTGGCGTTTCCGGTTTTCATAGGTGGGCAGGCGGCTTCGGTCTCTCCAGGCGATTCCTCAGAAATCTTTCACCAACCTAAACCTCCATTCCTCAGCCTCACGGGGTGAGATAGCTCCTTAGCAAACCAGACCATTGTAACAGTGAGATGGGAGCCTACGACAAACATGTTTATCTCTCAGTCGTGAAGGTGCGCGTACGCACGTACCCACAATCCGTCGCTCTTCATTTTCGTTTAATTTACTTTCAGTTGACCCAAATGCATTTGTTTGTTTTGGCTCAAAGGTTGACTTTATTAGTGGTTTTTGATGGCATCGAATCTTTGTTTTATCTGTTGATGCTTCATGCCTCACTCAAATAAGAAAACAGTGGTCGATTTCTCAAGCGCGTACTAGTCAGCAGTTGAACTTCATGGTGAACAGAGCTCTGGCTTCAGATTCTTGTTTTCTCTCACGTTAGTCATTATATGCTCATTTATATGTACATTAGGTGGACTTGTTAGTATGCTGGCACAGCGAAACCGCATTCCATCAGCAGCATCCTTTCCTCATCGCAACTTTGGGCTTATGTGTGTTTCGGATTTGGTTCGGCCGATTCTTTTAAGTGCCAACCGTGGGCTTCATTGAGATATTCTGCCGATAGCTATATTTTTGAGTGAAATCAAGCAACAAAGGATTTCATCGTTGTGTTTTAGTGAACTTCAACCACTTTTGACGATCAACAGCAGTCAGCAGGAAAGAAAAATGAAATTTCCACTATTCCGTGAAGCCCGGTAACTGGCCGTTTGTCACACTTAATAACGGTGAAATTTAAATACTCAATTACTTCGTGTGTATATACACCTTAAGCCTGACCTATGGGTTATTGGGAAATTCTTCCCATCATACTCTGTCAATACTACGACGTCAACTGTGTTCAAACACCCAGAGTTTTCGCACATTCGCTCTCAACGGTCATGTTTCGGAGCCGTATAGGAGAACCGACCTTACTGGTACTGTGTACACCCGACCCTTGATCGCTAACCGAATGTCACCGCCACCACAGGTGCTGCAAATTGGTGACTGTCAGTTGAGTTTTATATTTACGGGAAGTCATTTCATCTGATGTACAACCACTTGGTGGGATTTAACAGTCCTAGTAATTTGGCCTATCATCACCTGAATCTTCCCTTCGAAGACGATTTGGCTTCAATCCTATCCAGTCTCGCTCTAGGGCTTACATTCCAATAATGCGGAGTTCATCCCAAACGCAGCTGCACTGTCTTTTAGGAGCTTGAGGAATACTTGCAGCTTTTCCGTGTCTTCCTTTAGGGACACATCATCGTCCGCCTAATTTTAATTCATATAGACTCCTGTCTGAACAAATATTGGTGCCACTATTCCTGCTTGAGTGCAAAGGTATTCCTATGATCATCTCAGCTACTGAGTGGAAAGGAATCAATGAAAGTGGAAAACTAACGAACACTATTTATCATGGTGAGCTCTGGCGATGGACCCTTTCAAGTACGAACTCGGCTTTGGTTGCTTGCATGCAAACATCAAGAAAGTGAGGTGAATTTTCTGTTCCACTGTTCAATGAGAGGCAATGCCAGAAAAGTGCTTGATGGACTGAGAAGAAAACTGCCTTCAGAATAAAAAGAATAGAATAGAGGTCGTTGGCCTACGGAAGGTGTCCCCGTATTACGCTGTACGGGGCAAAGTAAAGACGCGGTCAGTGGAACGCGCTTGATCATCTCGCGTACAACGTTTGCGAGTGCTGTATGGTTGGCGCAAGCAGTTTGGATGTAACGCTTACCGAAGCAACTCCTCTGTGATTTTCACATGACGACTTATCGTTCTTGATATTCGATACGACCACCGATTGGCGCCGTTCCTTAGAATGCTCTTCCGTTAGGCAGATTAATTCCAAGAGTTTTGTTAACTTTGGTTTTGATATTTCATCGTGGAATCGTGTGCACTGTATTTTGTTGGTAAAGTAATCAGATTGACATGGTGATAGGGAGCCTGTGCGAACCAAACGTTTCCAGTTTGTGAAGTGGGACAGGCCATCGGACGGAATCGAATAAAGATGTATAATCTGGAAAAATACAAGGCACTAATTTCATCGATGCATCCAAACTTACAAATGTGATCATCAAAGGAGGCGACAGCGTCCAAAGTGGAACCCTCAAAAGTTTGAAAAACGGTTGTCAGAACGATTGACATAAATGTGTAAGCGCTTGTATACATCAAGCTATATCAGTATACGATCGGAAGACGTTAAAGCAATTGAACGAAAGCATTTGGCTAAGGCAGTAGACTTATGTTTTTGCGATGAGAACAATAAGGCCGAGTCTTTGGCACTCACGGCTTAATGTTATGCTATTTACATTGGTGAATCCATCAGTCAGAGCCATAACACCGTGCTCTAAATGAGATGAGAATTGACCACCATAATGTACCCCTGTGGTAGTTTTCATTGTGCGGATAAGTTTGAGCATATCTTCCTCAGAAAAAATAGTGACTATCATATCTCGTACAAATGTGACTGAGATATAAGTAGAAGTATGAATGAGAGCCCGATTATTGCTTTCGGCATCCGCGAAACGTTCTTTGTCTCTTTTTCTTCCCATACAACAGTTAAATGCCCTGCTATAGAAATCTCCTGATGTTACCACAAAAGAGTGGACTAGCAAATATCGCGTCATTACGGTTGACCTCATTCCTTAAGATGGAAATGTATCACGTGAATTATACCAGGATTTGTAAAAGTGCTCCATTCGTCTTCCCGAGGACTTCAGTAAATGGGAAGAGATGCTGCCATGCGAGTCGAGTATGGTTTCGAAGGGGCGGTAATGGCACTGGATGGCGTAGTCCGTCTTTGAAAAGTCCGGCATTTTCCTTTAGAAGGATGGTCGTGTGAAAACTGGTGGAGGCGAATTCGGATTTGGTTTGTCTGCTTGAATAAGTAAATGGAAGCAGACCGAGGGTATATCTTAGGCCTCGGTAGAATCGGACAATGGTTATTTGTTGAGGTGAGCACGCTTAATTTCAAGGGAAAACTTCAAGTTAGTTGGTGGTAACTCTACCTAAAACGGAGTTTTCTCTTGGGAGAAACTCAGAGGTTTGTCAAATCAAACAGTGCTGTTTCCGCTCTGGAATGAATTCTTCAAATCCTTCATATGAGAAGTTAAACATCCAAGAGTTCAAATTCTGTGATCAATAAATGCATCATTTTTCGGCTGTTTTAGGTATGCACACTTTACCTATCCTAAGAAACTTGTTTCGAAGATGACCAACTAAAGAGTTGGTTGTGAGAAACCGGCGAAGTGTAAGCACGGTCTGACCACATGTTCTTCACGAATCGGTCTTCGGATTCAGCCATCTTCTGTTTGAGTGACTTTGTTATCCACAAGTTGGTTGTTTTGTTGTACCTGGGATGTTTACTACGTTGAACATTAGGATGTAGTGTGGGTATTTAGTGCGTATTAGTGCTTTCCACACCGGAACTTCGGACTGCACCCTGCAAAATAATAGTGAGAAGATTCAGTTACAGAAGGGACGCTGATTTTCATTCATGTCACTGAAAGTGTTCTGGAAGCCAGTCCGACCATCTGAGCACTACTGTCCTGTGCAAACTGAGCTGAAATGAACCGATGTTTTGACACTCACTCTTGGTCTTCGAAGTGTCAAAAATGGCGTCTGTTAGCATCTGTAAGGAGCGATATGATTGTTTTCATCTTTTCTTCTGTAGGAGAGATAATGATACCTACCAGAATGGGTGCCACATGCTCTTACATGGGAAACTTCCATGATACCAACAAACCACAATTGCGTGGCCTGAACTAAACTCAGTTTGTCACGGTGATATTGGTTGTCAATATTTTATAATCCTGTTTTCGTTTCTGTCGTTAGCGTTGCAGTCACCACACTGGTCAGTGACCGATGTCCTCCAGTCCTTCATATGTTCCGAAATTACACTTCACCTCGAGTCGAACTGCATAATATGCTGTTGGAAGGTCAGCATCGATCCAACATGGGGACCTCGTTGAGCCGTAACCCGGCGTTCGAACGAAATCGAGGTTCGGGATTGCGGCATTTGAATGTGACCAGTTCGTGTGAGACACAAAATGGTCGGACGGCATCTCTCACCTATTCCTCATCTTTAGTTAACTTTCTCCTAAGCGCTTCCGGTTTTCATAGTGCTGGTGACACCGGTACAATGCCCGAACCGCCACGAGAAGAAAATGAACACAAATTCGATCCTTTGACTCCAGATTCAGAAATGGTAAACATTTTTTGTCCTGTGCATCTTTTTATAGATGATATCACATGCTGCTCTTCGAGTTTACGCAATTTCTAATGGCACTGAGCGTTAAGTCAAGCGACCTTACAGTTTTGGTCAGTTTACGGTTACAAGCAATCGCCACTCATCTAACAAATGTCTTCATTCCTTTTATTTTTAAACTAAGGAAACCTAATTGGTGATCGGTTTTTTAAACTGTGTTCTATTCATCATCTACTTTAATTTTCTTGTGTTCAGTGAATTTATTTTTAAAAAGCTCATGACCCATTTCAATTGGTTTCTGACCGACACTTTGATTCGGCTTAACATGATTTCCTGTGTACCCTTCAGCCCATTTGGAAGGCAGCCCGTGCTACTGGCGCTGCACCTACTTACTTCCGACCTTGCGGTCGATTTCTTGATGGTGGTCTCATTTCCAACAATCCCACTCTGGATTTGCTGACTGAGCTGCAGGAACTGCACATCGCTCAACAACTAAAGGTAAGTTTAGTGTCTTTTAAGCCTTAGCGTGTTTTTGTTGTTTGTATTTGCTTCTCACATATCCCATTGGTTTCTAATCTCAGACTACGTTGACTTATTGCTATTGGTAAAACCATAAATAATATTCAATTCCAATTCAGTCTTCGTTAGCATTAACTTTGCATCGACGTGCTTTGGCTTTGGTTGCTACTTCACAGCACCGTCTACTCAAAAGAGAACAGCGAATATTCGAAAGTAATATAAAAGACCAAAGATTTTGAACGCAAGAACGTCAACATCTGACGTACGGAGTCGAACTAGCTATTGTCTCCAAACGCTGCTCAGGAGATCGCGTGGGTCCAAACTCGATAGTCTGATCGGATCTATATGACCCAGGCCAGGGTTCACACCTTACAATAAATACAATGGTTTCCGGTGAACTCGAACGAATAATAACAAACCGCTTGGTTTAAATTTGCTTTCTACTTCCCCAACTGCCATAGCTAAGTTCGTAAAGTAATCTGCAGATTTTCCGTTTTCCTGCACATTTGGTCTTGTTTTTTATTAGACTGTTGACCTCTCGATTTTTTCACAAGCGATTGTTTAATAAAATAATTTGCCCGAAGTCTTCAATAGTTACTTTGGTGGATTAGCCATTAGCGTAGACTTAAGTGGTGGAATTCTTGGGTCCACTGGGTGTCATCACTGGTCACTTCATAGGTTGAGGATGTTTAACTGATTCCAATCCTCTTCCAAAGACTTGCGCTCATTGCCATCTAATAAAATCCAAGTCATCGAACCGAATAAGATGTACAGTTTTCTGTCTACCGGGTAAACATTTTAATGGGATGGGCTGTTTCGATAGGATCATCGGTTGCATAAACGCTGTTCAAAGGAGAAACAACAGTTAAGCCTGTTGCATTTATTGGTTTGGCTTCATGGATAATTTGCCAATCATATGATCAGCGCAGATGAATGAGTTCCAGAAAGCTCATTGGTTAATTCTGAGCCATAGTGTAAGCTATTTTTTGTCAAAATCTGCGCTTTTCCAAATTTTTATGACGTTTCATGCATGAGTTTAATGGGAGGATCAAACCCCTTAGTCACTAGGTCCCTCAAAACGAGAAGGGGTGACTAGCACCCATGATCCTAAAACTTGGATCGGCACAGATTCACATGAGGTTTCATTACTTTGGCGCTCATCTTGTACAGTTTCAAATTCGTTCATTGTTTATATTTATATAATTTAAAAATGTTCAATCTAGTCTTTTACGTTTGAGATACTCATTCCAAATGCTTCCTCTTTAGACTCAAATTTGGTTTCAGGATGTCACATCGTCATAATGAGGGTCGTTACCACGCCTGATTTGTTTAGACTCCTCGTTCCTGCACACTTGAGATTTCCGAATCCGTGGAAGAAGTGCTCTTAATCCCATCCTACAACTTTCCTGTAACTCAGTAATTAAGGTTGGTGATACTTGGTGTGCTGTTAGATCAGTCCATTACCATAGTGCATTTGTGAACACAAAAACAAATTGTGACTCAACGAAATAATTTAATCTTAGATAATATGTATGGGAAGAGTGAAACGCCAATAGTTGAATCTTGAATAAATGACGAAATAAAGAAATTAGAATGAAGTGCAGCGACTTTTGTGGTAAACTTCTCATCATTTGCATGCAGACATGTCCATTCATCAATATTTTAGAACCGGACATTTTGAATTGTACTGAAGAAACCGTGCGCCATCTGATATGTCATATAAAATGGTTTGGATATGAAAACGGCATGGTCGGGAACATTCATAGTAAACTGGATTTCTGATTATCGCCTGGAACCCTTCTCAGAACAGATTTACAATCGAAATCTGCCTTGAAATGGCCTACTTGCAGAAGAGTCGACTTACTACGAACATTCCTGATCACGCCGTTTTCATACCCTAAACTTTTTAATTATCTGCTTATTTTCCATTGAGCAATACTTGCATCACCTAGGGTCGAGAACCAAAGTTATGCAGATCCGATAATATTGTTGTAACTTGCGTTTTATCGTTCGCCAAACAAGGACAATGGCACGAGGTCCGAATGTGTATGAAATAGAACAGGAGAAGCTGCGGAGATGCATAGGCTCGGGAATAGCTGCTCATCTATTTCATCTAAAGATCTTTAGGCCCATGGGAGTCAATCGTACATTTTTGTAGGACCCGGACCGACATATATATATTATTTATATATATATACATCGGGAAGGCAAGGTTTAACTCCTGAGAAACTATGCAACCAATCCAGAGGAAGGTTTGTGCATAGTGCTACCAACCAAATTATTAGTGGATCAAACTAGCAGTCTTTACGGCTAAAATTTGGCTTGTGATGCATGCAGAACTCGCTGCGATCTACATTTTGTCTTCGGTGTATCAAAATGAGATCGGGACCTTTGGTGACTGAAAGGCATCTCCAACAGTTGGAAGGATGATCCAGAATATGTATGCAATATGTTCTTGCTTCTGGCATGATGCTGGAACGAAGAAACTGAACGCCGATCGTCAATTCTTCTTCAATGTCTCCTCTGTGGTTTGGTGTACCTATTCTTCTGATAGCGAATCGTAGTTAGTCATCCTCAAAGGGTAACAGGTAGGCAGTTTTATGTAATATCTGGATGGCTTCCTTCTTCCACTGATTCCAGACAACCAGGGACGATTTTCCAGCAGCTGCTCATACAACCATGTGGCTGATGTTCCGGAACATTAAGGGCGAATACTAGTACTCTGACAGTTCAGACTTGAATCCAGTTGTCTTTTATTCGTGTGTTTATAAAGAGGTGCTCAGCATGCTGATCGAATTGAATTTTGTCATAATTCGCTGTCGTCTGGCTCGTCACATTGCCTGATCTCGTGAAACCTTATGTAGTTCCATATCATTGCAAGTTTCGGGGTCAACGGTGCCGGTTCCCACTTCCCCGTATGGTGGGCACTGATGGCTATGGGGCATGCTCCTTCCTCTGTAACCGGCAGAAAATTAGTACTCGAATCATTAGTCGTATCACTGGAAGCATGCTTCAGCATGGTTGGGGATCGGTATCTCAAGCTTTTATTTAGCCAGCCGCCCTGAACGCCTCTCGAAATGCTTCCGAGTAACTGGCGTATCAGATACTCTGAATAGGAAGTCCTTTGCCCTGGGTTCTCATGACGGAGGTGTTCCTACTAAAGTACTGGGGCATAGGCGAAAGCCCGGCCCCCTTCACCTGGTTGGCTGGTCATTGATAATCAATCTAGGGGAGTTGGTTAAACCCTGATTCCAAACCAACCACAGGTGGTGTACGAGGCACACGGCTGTATGGTCACCGGCGTCCGTGGTGAAGGCATCTGAACTGAACAGTCACGAGTTTCCAATGTGTAACGTGACCCTCAGATCGTCTTGCTGCCTTGTGGATTAGACCATTTGGTCAAAGGCTTGGGGTAGGGTCTCCTAAATCAACCCTCCACTTCAGTTTGACAATCGAGTAGCACTAAAACCACAGAGCAATCATGAATCCCGATGGACGGCCGGTGATGCGGAGACGGGAAATAGAAGAACTAGAATGTGTTGTGAGCTTCGCTTCATTTTCTTTCTCCTTTTTCGCTCAGTGTTTTCGTCGTTAGCAATGATTCCGGTGATACCATCTGTATTTGGGTTTGTGCAAAATAATCTTATGGTTTGCATTATAAATGTGTACATGCAGTTTTTCTGGGTCTTAACGGGATGCTAGGCGCAGTTAGTTGGATCACTCTACTCTGCTACAGTTCTAAATTCGTGTTTCACTGACGCAGCAGACATCAGTCGACAGTGAGTCCACTATCACAGCCAACCACGCCTGTTGACCAGCCAGCTTGGAAGTGCATACATTGAAGGAGCCAAGATTCAGAGGTTGACGAGGCCTGAGAAAATGAGAGCTAGCAGGGTGGAAACCACCGACTGCACTATTTGACAATGAGCCGTTGCGAGTATCGGGTATGGTATCGGTGTGGACGCTATGGGTAGGCGCAGAGGAAAACGGGATTGTGTTGAAGACAAAAGAGATGGTTGCATACTTATCGCTGTTCATTCCGCTCAATGTAATGAACAGTGCGGTCCTAATCTTCCTGCGCGACGACGTATTCAGTATGGAATTATTTGTAGACTTGTTACTCATGGAGAGTTATTGACCTCCCGCACTCCATAATTCTTTCTATTTTGTGCAGCAGTGTACTTGTTGTTTCGTATTCATTATTCGTCTTGGTCTTGCATAAACATACAGAAGTGGTAAGGAGCCGCAGATTTCACTGCATTCCGCCTGCAGTGTTGCAGCTCCCTCCATGTCGCTTACTCCGTTTTATGTTTTACACACACTTCTATTTTTTCAGTCCTATTATTGCAACCTTTTTCTGTTTGCTGGCATGAAAGGCACACTCGATTATCAGTATACGATGATAGCTATTCAAAATGCATTTTTGTTATGTTGCCGAGTTGGTTGCTCTATGCACACACTGAAGCACAAGACACAAGTACTCGCGGCGCACGATATCACAGGAGCACACAGCCTGTGGTCTAGTAGGGCGTGAACACACACAGAGGTTGGAGACACAAAAAGTTCGGGCTCAAGATTCAAGGCCCGTAGTCGCACAACGAATGGGACAGATCTGTTGCTTCCTTGAATGAGCAGCCACACGGAACAATAAGCGGCGCGAAATACGAACAGCTAGCCCAGCCCGCTAGCGGAAGAGAAAAGACGAACACAGAGTACTGCCGCGCAATTATTGGTGACCCACCAACACAATTCAGAATTCAAGTGAGCTCTATCGTTTATAAAGTTTTGTTGGGTGGCCTTGATTGATGTGTGGACTAGCCAATCACAGAACGGGCTTTTATGAATCATTCCGCGTACATATAAAAATATTCAACTGCGCAGTGTTTGAAATAACGTTAATTTCGAAATGTTGAGAAGAGGACAGATTCTTTTAGAAAATTAATAGCAGGAATGAAATCTGCGGTTCCAAAAACCTTGGATTGGTCATCGACCATAACAATTTTCTCGCCTACCTGACACGGGACACAATTTACCACATCATCCTTCATGCAAACTTTACATAATGTTTTTCTTGTTTGACACTCAGTGCCAATCCTGTGCTCTAGTTAATGTCACAAAAAGTAAGGCAGATATAGAGCCCTGCTTATTTCGATGTCATTTCATCCGCTGTTCCTCTTGAAATCTGGTAGTACTGCGCCTGCAAAACGTTGGTTTGATGTAGATTTCGTTGTTGAATTTTTTTGCAGAGAAAACCACCGGTACCTCTAGCTGTTGTGGTTTCACTTGGTACTGGTCGAATGCCTGTGGAACCTATTGAAACTGTTGATGTGTTCCGGCCACAGTCGCTTATGGAAACATTCCGCTCGGCGATGGGAGTCAGTTCCCTCGGTCGGATCGTTGTTGAGGTCGCTACTATGTCTGAAGGTAAGTTATTTCAACACCGTTTCATATATTCACATACCAACCCCTATCCGAATAGGGAATCCCATTCACGTAGCTCTCTAGAAATTCCTCGGTTGCACAGTAACTAGATTATCCACACCTCCCAAAAACGTGATTCACTTTGTCCATTTCGTAAAGCTCCGTGCCTGATATTCAAAACCGCACTGGCAAATGAAATGACTTCCCTATGTCTAAACCCTAAGGTCATACAGAAAAACAGTATTAGATTAGCTGCAGTGATTCATGCATTGTGCAATAATAATGGCGTTTCTTCTATCACCATCCTAAAGATCGTCACACTGATGGGCGAGTTCGAAGCTAATTAGGGAAGGCAATCTTTACGTTATATCAATTCACTAGGGACACAATTCAACGTTTGAGTGGGTTTACAATCTCTATCGTACTTGCCACAGGATCGAGTTCCACTGAGCTAAGGTGCATATGAACCTCAGTTTCGCTGTTTTCATTCCATGCTATCATTTCTCAATCCTATAAATACCCGTTGCTATTGATAAGTTTGTCTTGTTGTACAATTTTAATCGCTTCTGCTTTGTTTTAATGATTTGTTTGATTGCTCACTATACTGGTTAAATGTGGTGAACCCAAAGCCGCGGTTCCTGGTCTATCGAGGGTTAATTTGACTTTCGGCACGAAGACTGAAGATAGCTTGCTTTAATAGATCCCAGTCGATAGCTGGAGTTGCACAGTGAAGCTTGCAAATTAAGCAGTAGTCGCCCCGCTATACAAAATGGGGTTATCGTCTCAGCATATTCACCTACGAGTTGCAGCTGAGATGCGATAGAAAACCCTGTCTACTAAAACACCACATATACATGGAAAATCGTGGTGATATCGTGATTTTATAAGGATATATGAACGTTGCAGTAGGTCAGCTGTCTTTGAGCGGCGTCAATTTATGTGGTCTTTTTCGTCTCAGTCCCTGTAGTTCAAAAAACGGGAACAGCTTCTAGCTCTGTAGTTCGGCCAACGCGTACTTCTCGCTCGTACGAACTTCGGAAGCTCAAATCACATCGGTGCGCCACTTGGCGCCCGCACTTCTCGGGTAAGCAATGGACGCAGATCGATCAAATAAATATTAGGAGCCAATGGTGGGGTTCTAAAGAAGATTGTCAGTCCTGAGGAAGCATTTACCTGGGGTCTGACAACACGTTAATCCGCAACAAGCCATTCATCCGCTTTGGTGGGCCGTCCAAGCGTACGATGAAACGACGATTAGACTGCGATAAGCTGTTTGATCCGACTCGTTTTTCGATCTTTCAAACCGTGATGGCTGAAGAACTAGCATTGCCTCCAACTGACACCGACTGCTTAACAAGAGTGCAAGGTATTATGTCCTAATTCGCTTTATCATGATGCCCTGGACTTTTCTCGAGCCTTATTGACGCGAGCCAGTTTATCCCGGCTGGTAGCAAGCAAAGCGAAGCAGGTTTGTAACGAAACGTGAACTGCACGCAAATCTACCTGGGGTCACAGATTCTGGTGATCGCAGCGAAGTGCAAAGATGGGATATGCTGCTACTATGGGAAATCCCCAGATTGGAGCACCTTAAGGTATCATTCAGTCAGCCTCTAACAGCCGTTCCAACAGCTGTTCTGGCAAAATTTCGACAGACCCACTGTATGAGGTTGAAATTTCCTGGGACCTCTACACCTGGGGTCATCACAGAGCTAGCGAACTTCATATTCTTTTCTGCAAAGTTTGGTACTCTGAACAAGTCCCTTGTTTGATTGATGTCGCTATCCATAAAAAGAGGTCGCACAGTGACTGCGTTAACCACAAGGATATTAGGCTGGTATCAGTGGCATCAAGGCTGTTAACGTTCATCATTCTCCGCAAGTTGTACAGCAGGATTGAAGACCCAACTCGAGAGGAGACAGCCAACTTTCCCGGTCAAATCTTCACCCTTGTTAAAATACCGTTAGAATTCCCGAAGACCGACAATTATTGTGTTCCTAAACATTCGCATGGCCTTCGACTCACTCGACTCTTGTGGTATGGTGTGCTTGAGAAGCTCCTTCGTTTGCGAAGGGTCACACCGTCCTGCTCTGGATCGGCTTAAAGCTTTTGTCCAGTTTTTTCCACCTTTCGTCGTCTTAAGGGCAATGTGACAAAGCTGTGGTATATCCCCGTTTTCTTTCAGGGAACGGTTTTTGACGTGGAGTATCCCGTTGATACCGCCTTGCTGAGCAGGAATACATAAGCAATTCAACAGGTGTTGGACTGCCTGTCAACTGACGCATTTCGACGCGCTGTCTTATGCCTTCAAAGTGCAAGGTACCTCTCCAAGATTGCCAGAAACTTGTGTCTGCACACATTCCTTGATGATTGGTAGTAGTAGTCGACAACTGTAACGGGAAATAATGTTGGAGATTGCTTTCGCGAAACTCTGGCTTTTGTGGCCCCGTCATGACTACTCGAGTGTCTCAAAGGTAGGGTGTGCAATGTCATAGTATAGTGCCCTGCTTTATGACTGTGACTTGGTCCCTCTGCATCGAGGACTTTGTGGCTTGCTATGTTCGACCATCGACTTCTCCGAAGCATTGCTCGAGTCCGGTAGGAGATCATCGGATAGCAAAGACGAGTTGCGTCGTCTTATGTTGGGAGTAGACACTTTCTCTCTACATCACCGGTTGTTTTTTGCGTGCTTCTTTGGGATAGGACAATGAGGAAAGTGGTATAGACTTTGACGTTACTCACTGCTTTTCGTCTTGCTGTCTGGTGTCCAACGGAAGGAGCGCTGAAATTCGACTTCGAATCATTGAAATGAATGTTGCGCGGTTCTTCCGTATAACTCGCGATTTCCAAGGATAACACGGGTTTAAACATATTTCTGCTGTTTATGGTTTCACTCTCCCTTGTACTCATTTTACCTAAATGTTGGTAATTTGTCACCATGCTTGGTTTAAGTTGGTATTATACTTAGGGTATGTTGCCGTTCGTCCTTCCGTAACAGCTGGAATGAATAGTTAAAAAGATGGAACCGCTTGGATTGGAAGCTCTTCCAACCTTCATCTTGCTTATCGTTTTTCGCCGTTGATCCGGTCGTGATTCTATGATCCTGATTTTTGAATAAGTTAATTATGAACGAATGATCAAAGCGGTTAAATAGTGTATGCCCATTTGACAGGAATGTATGAGGTACATTCATCGGATTAGCGGAACTAACTACGAAATCGGTCGTCTGATCTTGGATAAATTCTACTGGTCACCTACATATTACCTACTCATAGGACAACAACTGAGGCTGACCCAGTGGTCCAGTTGTTTTGTAACAGTCGATGGTCAAAATTTGCGAAAGAAATCGGTTTGTTTCTTCTTGCATTATGTTAAGGCACGAGAATATCCAACTGAATTTTTAATGGCTTGATATACCAATGAACTGAAGGATAATTAACAATTTTTTTTAACTTTCTGGCAATCGACTTGGATATCAATGATGTGGCTTTTCTCCAACTTTTTCTAACTGTTATTATGATGTGCACCCTCAACATCACTTGCGTACCACTAAAGCCATTTGAACGGCTGTGATAAGCTGCACCGTTTCGTGCATTGCGCACACTTGTATATTATAATCACGTGTGGAATAACAAGGCTTCATCTACTTCCCTTTTCTGGTCGGATTCAACGAAAAGCCATCTACCTGATCAACGACTCTTTCTTAACGTCTACGTTGTGGTCACTAGCCCATCGGTGAGCAGATGCTTCGCTAACCTTTTTATGCCGTTACTATTTTGGCATTTGCCCTTTGGAGCTTACTCCAGCAGTGACATTTCCTCTTCCTTTTCCCACATGGGAAGCTAGTCACCGCTGCCAAATTTCTGTTGCCAAGTTTCGTACTTGTTTTTCAACTTTCTTTTCCGGTGGACTTCAAAACTGCAGAACATTCCTTTACATTCGGTTTTCAAATCACAATTTTTCTTTCTTCCAAAGCAGGATTAATAAGCCGGTTCATCCGCGAATGTTTCCCCACGTTATTCTTTTACAGTATATCTCCTGGTCATGCGGTTTGCCCCTTACGCTGAATTTCACTTTGTGTTATCATTCTGATACTATCGGAATTTTTGATTAACCGGTTTTTTTGCAATTGGTTATCTACCTCTAATCTCTTGGTACATTCAAAGGGAAACGGTACTGTTCTATTAAAATTTATTTTCGATTTTAACTGCACCGGATTCCACACTGAAAATTAACTTTATGTGCTCTTTAGATTCATTTTGATCGTTGGCATTATACTTCCTGTTTTCCCTGACTGCGTTTGGTACGTGTAGGACAATTTGGTACCATGTGTTAGCTTCATCAACGTGTCTGTTTAATCTCGCGGGACCTTCCAAGAATCCAGAAAAAAAAAGTTTCACTCTAGAATCTCATTTGACTCGTTAGGAGCGTGAATGGATCACATGGTGATTCTTCGGAGGACTTTCTTCTTATACATGCTACTGAGAAGAAAAACCAATACTTTCGAACCTTTTGTCCCCTTTCTGAAGGTTAGCCTTGCCTGACCGACGAAAATCCTCCCATGAATCACCATGTGGTTCTTAAATGAACTTATGATCCATTCACGCTCCTAACGATCCAAATAAGATTCTAGTGAGGAACTCAGAAAGGAGCGCACTAGTATAGGGATCGTTGGACGGGAGAATAGCGAGTACGCATACCTGAAGAGCGACAATGACCGCGAAATCGGAGGTGTGCTTCCGGGGAAATTTTGTTCACCCATCCATATTCGAAACATACTACTAAGAAAACGCCAGTTTCGGATTGCATATCTAGATCTCATTCTTGCGAGTGGGCGTGAAAGTTCCAGTTGCATAGGGCACATGAAACGCAACGTGTTAGTCAGGTGTATCTGAATATATAGAACTATTTTCTTACTAATCAGGCGGTTCACCACATTATTAACGCCGACCACCTGTTACAAGGGGAAGGCCAACAGGGTATTTCCAGAGATGCACCGAGGTTTTAGAAAAATCGAACGACTTTCCCAGTACTTCGCATGGTCACATGGTCACTGTGGTTGGCCGCGATGGAATTTTTTGTCACTTCGTAGCGAATTTGAGGTGCGCATTCTTCTCACGAAAGAATCTCGGTATGGATGCATGATTTTGGGCCTATTCCCAGGTTTCAGAAACATGCTTTCTAACTTAAATTTTTTTACTCAAAGTAGGTGGAAAACGATTCCAGTATCCATTCATGCGAGACGCCTGAGTACCGCACTACCTCCAACTGATTTTTCTGTATCGTGAAAGTACTCTTCGCGCACTCCTGATTATCACCAATGTTTACCTCATTCCAGACATCCAATTCAGGTGCTGGTGCTGCTATATATATATATATATATATAATTTGTGGATGTCATAGACGGTGATCAGTTTAGTGTTTTGGTGTCGCCGGTTTTAATTCTGCTCTTATTTTTCGACAAAAACCTATGCTTCTAGAGGCATTTCGAAATTGACGTTATTTTGAATATTGCGCGATTGGGAATTTCTTTATGGCCGCAAAAAGATTCACCAAACCTTGGTTTGCGATTGGCTGCTTCACCTATAGACCAAGGCCACCACAAAAAAACCACTTAAACGATAGGGCTCACTTGACCTCTGACTTGTATTGGTGGGTAACCAAATAACGTTCGTCTTCCTTCTCTCGCTAGTGGATTGGGCCAGCCGTTCGAATTCCGGTCTCCGTCTGTGTGACGGCTCACTCATGTGGGCATCTGATTCGTTCCATTTTGTTGTGCGACTACGGGACTTGAAAGCTCAAGCCCCAATAATTGTTTTCACCCTCATTGTGTTAGTATCCTACTAGACCGCAGACTTTGTGTTCTTGTGCTATTGTGTGACGCCAAGTGCTGACGTTTTGTACTTCAGTGTTGTGTGTTGCTCAGCCTATCTGGTTAATACAGTCGGTACTGAAGCGGTATGGGCTATCTGTATATGTATATATACATATATATATATATATATATATATATATTTATATATCCCGTGCCATGGCGAAAAAACAAAAACAATGCGAGAAGGAGATGTTTCTGTAACATTCATCATACATGTGGGTACTTCTAGACTCCTCCACTTCAACTGTAGGTTGTTATTTCTGAGGGCTGATGCACTACGTCGTCCAATTCGAAGAGGACCCACTTATTCGAGAGCATATCATTAGCCTTTGCGCAAGCAAATGCCACCTGCAAGGCAGCAGCATTTTTCTAGATGAGCTGGTGATCAGTTGGCCGGTTCATACACCTCTGATAAACTTTCCTGGACCACTGGAGCACGAAATGAAGGTATTTAGATGGCTGGCCATACACGCTATATTGCAGTGTTACCAGAGAGATTGTGGGATTTCGTATAAAGCATATTTGCCAAAATAAACTTCACCACGCCATCGACATTACCACTGCTTGTCGACGGCCGCTTATTCATTGAGTTAGAGCCCATCTTACTCACGGTTAACCGCCAATTCTGGTGGTTCCCTTATCCACCACCCAGGAACGCGCCAGGTGGTGTGGAGCTCTCGTGAGTACCGGCTGAATCTCAGTACCACAGTCTCATTGATTTTATTCGAATTCCATGATCACTCATCCGTCTGTCCTAACTGACGATTAATTTTGTTAATTCAAGTCGATAATGATCCCCCAAGTTTATCTGGCCTATTTGTACCTTCTTAAAGTTAAAAAGCCTTCGTTCTCCCTGACGTATGAAAGCGAAAACTCATTTTTTGTAACCACACTCCAACACCGGTAAGCTCGGTTATCATCACCCAGTTTTTTTTTCACTTTATTTCCAGGCCCGGTAGTTGATCGCGCCAGCGCATGGTGTGCTTCGTTGGGTGTACCATTCTTTCGATTCAGTCCGCGACTGTCACTCCATATCACGCTGGATCAGGTGAATACGAAGGAGCTGTTACAAATGGTTTGGGAAACTGAGGCTTACATTCATGCCACAAGTGATCGTATAGAACAGCTCGCTTCCATGCTCTGATTTCATTTGTATATTCTCACATTTCCCGCTCCATGGAGCCAGTCGCACATCCAAAAATTCCCATTGACACTTTTTTTCCTGTTTTTATATTTCCGCCGCAACCTCCTCTCTTGTCTCGGCTTCTTGTGTCTTTCATGTTCCCTATCATTGCGTTCTCCAGCGCTTCGTTTAATTCGCTTTTGCGAAGCGAGTGCGCTGGTTCTCTCTGGTAGCTAACAAACCGGTTAATTCTTCGTTCCCCATGCATTTTATAATTTGGACTCTAAGCTTTTCACACCAGAAGTACTATGCGTTGCCCATACATTGATGAGATTAACACATTCTGTGCGATTTCCATTAAACAGTCAGGTGATATTCCGTAGTTTCGCATTATCGGTTTATACATGATGCGTTTCTGCGTTCGTTGTTTTCCAATTTCTCTCTTGTTCTTCTTCCAAATATGACCGATTTTGTTATTTTTTGTTTACGCATCGTATTCGTCCATATTTACGCAGCCAGCCAACCTTAAATTGCTTTTCCTCTTTACCTTTTGCTCTTTTCTTTGTGCCAGTTCGTCAACAAAGTTCAGAACAAATAACTTCCCAAAATTATCGTTATCGTTCATATTATCAAGAGAACGTTTGGAAATGTCGAAAAATGCAAATGCATCTATGATCAAACATTTTTTCTAAATCTTGGTTCACTCTCAACTGTCTTGGGCTCGATTTGGGTCTTTTGTGTGCGCACTAAAGCATACTCGGCTCGTCGGCATCAAAGGTCAGTATTCATCCAGGATTATCGGTCGTGGTCTGGAAAACCTAGGGTCAAAACTTCCGGTGACGTCGACTTCTATCTCCCACCTCTTTATCGTGGATAGGAGTTCTTCGGCTGGGATCAAAGCAGTTCGCGCGAATGTTGCCCCCAGAAAATGTCCTTTATTTTCACAAGTGTGCACCCCATAGTGATCTTGACTTCCACACTTTGTCCAACTATTTTACCGCATATTCCCATCATAAGTTAAGTCTTCAGTTCAGTTCAGTTTGGAAAACCATTGATCATGCACCAGCGTGCGCTTATTGTGGCTGTTACCTCAAAGCGCCATCTGCTCAAACAGAAAAAAACGAGGAATAAGGAAAATCGACTGCAAAAGAGGAAATGGAAGAACTATATAGAAGCGTAGTTTCCCTCCCAAGAATAGCAGTGATTGTGACACAGTGATAACACCGATTGTGTTCAACTAGCGCTTCGAAGTATCTCATGGACTCCATCCAGGTAGTCTAACTGCACTTACACCAGTCACACCACTGGCCAAAGCCTTTGTACTTTTTCCCATGTCATCGACTGGCCACCTCGGATCATCTTCCAACCATTACCTATCTCACACAATGAGACAATCGTTCTTTGGGCATGCGTAAAATATATTCCAACCACTTTAAACTAGATTGATTCAGCATCTGTTCCAAAGACTGGACCCTAGCACTCAGTAACTTACGCCTAAATTCTCAGTTACGGAATTCTCCCATCATTAGCCACTTACAATACGAACACAACGGTATTCAAACACAAGAAGTGCTCGCATATCTTCGCTCTCAACGGCCACGTTTCGGAGCCCCAGAGCCGCTTCCGTGTTTGCTCGATATTTGATCGATAACCGCATGGTACGACCACGCCACGTATGCCTCAAATTAGAAAATGTCAGTCTTGCCTTCTGCGTGCGCGAGCCCACTTCGTCGGATATCCGACCACCAGATAAGATCAAACTATCCGAGTAACTAAATCTGTCCGCCTCACCCTATTGTTCCTCTGCAAGAAAACGGCCAGGCTTTGAACCAGTTACTGGGAAATTAATGGCTATTTTCCATGATAATCATGTGTTATGGAGAATCGTACTGACCACGGTGCTAATCTTTCCCTGGATGACAGTCGATCATGTGTGACGAATTTCAGAACCACTAAAAGTTCAGTCGATCAAATCCATTCGTTTACCTGTGGACAAGACGGCAAGGAAAAGTTTAGTTCAATTGGCACAGCCGTTAGCCTTGCTCTAATGTGCTATGGTTTCGGCTGCTACTTCGCAACATAGAATAACAAAGGAAGAAAAATCAAAGATCGTAAGACAGGATTGTAAAGAATCTGAAGTATTTCGAGTACGAAAACTTCGCTGGCAGGGACATTTAGCTATGCCGCTTAAACTTGGCAACCATCACTTCGCGGTAGTTGGAAGTTTGGGGGAGACCACGAACGCATCAGTCGGTGTGTGCGTGGTTTAGTCAATCAATTCACGCCAAGTCAGCGGAATGAAGTAATCTTCAATTAGGACCTCGAATAAAGGAGCTCTAATACTTTGTGTAAATACTGCAGTCCCGAGAGAAGCCTCGCAACTTTGACTCGTGTGATGAGAAAGCAGCTACTCAACTCCAAATTTATGAAGTGGGTATGTCTGTATTCTTATCTTATTGAAAATAAACAATCATCTTACCAAAAGGCCTCTTGAGGCCTACAAAACAGATTGACCAAACAACTCTTAATGGCTTTGGAGTCATAATGAACAGGAATAACCGGACAGTTGAAGGCTGTGACTCCACTCCAAGCACGTCACTTTATTTTCTCGTTGCGAAAGCCCCATTGTCTACTAGTGAGTAGTAGTAGTTTAAAAAGAGAACATAATAAGCCGACATTTTGAAGGATTCCGGACACGGAATGCACTCGGTTTGCGGTCTTTCTTTGGGCGACTATTTTTACCGAAGCGAACCACTAACTTACATTATTTCAAAACCAGATGTATGTACTAATTACTGAGAGACACGTGGTCGTAATATGTTCACGGTATACATGGACTGAGCACTTGGCCTGTGCAGGTAAAGGGAGAAAAACGATTTAGGTTTTGCACAGTTTACAAAGTGCAGATTATTGTCAGGATATAGGATGACAAAATTAAAATGGTCTGTAATGTAAGGGTGGAAATCAGACTAACCTTAACCATGTGAAATCGGTCGCTTGAGGATGCTAGGTGAGCAAATACAATGGAAGCCCAACAACACTAAGCATAACAGGACGATTTTTAAGAAAGCAGATTAAAATGAAAGCATGTCGATCCTGAGATTCCATGAATCGCAAATGGAGATCGTAGGTGACTGGACAGAATTACGATTGCCTGATGAATTGCTCAGAAAAATCAAAGACAGTGCAATTCCGTAAAACCATGACATCGATTTCCCGGACTTATATCCCATGTGAGAGCGAGATACATTCAGCAGTTCGTAGCAGAATTACCGTTGCCCTTTCCCAAACGCGCCTACCACGATCTGCACGACAAAGCTGCATGATGTCGAAGGTATGAAGTAGTTCCTTTAGTTGGGACTGGTACAGCGATTCGAAATGCATTGTTTCCTTCAACACCCTCATGCGACCGAAAGCAGTCTGCATGAAACGGAGAGTGTGAAATTTCAGGTGGTTGATCTTGCGTGAAGGACAACGAGGTTTCATAGGAAGCTCGCACTTTAAGAACTGCAGGCCACTGTTCATATCAACAATTACCTAACCTGGGAAGTAGTTATATGCCTGATCCGTTAAAAACTCATATGGTTTATATAAAATCGATTTCTAATTCATGTTCAGCGGCTTCATCCTTTGAGTTTACGGGAAAAGCGACTTCAGTGAACTCATGAAAAAAGAAACAAATGTCCTTTTGGAAACGGGCTCTTAAAGTTGCCTCCCGAGGTAGATACGGTTTACATCCAGCACTTGGTCTTTCGATTATATGTGTATGCCCATTTTCGGCCTTGTCAGTTGTTGAATGTTACTCAGTACAGCAGGGATTACTCATAATCACCCTAAACGCAGACGATTTGAAGTGGGGGCTTAGTGTAGGCCGTGACTGAATAGAGAAATGAAGGAGAGAGTTGAGCTTGCACGCTGTAGTACGCAAAAAGATCTAATACATACAGAGGAAGACAAGTCTCAGGGGGAAAAAGTAACTAAATACACACCACAACTGCAGCTTACTAAACACAGCCATTAACCTCGGCACACTATGCCCCTAATTCGATTACTAACTCTCGAATTCGAATAGATGGAATAAAAATCTGATAATCAAAAATCAGAAAACTTATAGAGAAATGGAAAAATTTCGAATGTATTAACGTCGCTGAAAGTCTCAATCAGTCGTATCGCCTGGGGGTTTCAACCAACATGTTGGAAAGGGCCATGCGGATCCAAACCTGCTAAACTATTTCGTTATAGCGGCAAAAGCATGCGGATTGATGGTGGATGGAGACGAGGAGGAATATGAATAAGAAACGAAGTCAGCGGAAGGAAAGCTATAGAGGTTATCCAAAGACAGATAGATAGATAGATAGTAAG
>LUCM01010108.1:0-28434 GCA_008360955.1 Fasciolopsis buskii
ACGAGGTAAGTGGATTCATCAGACACTTCTCCACCCAGTTTGAAAAGGAAACTGGGGAAAGTTCATTGGGACCCGGGCTAAAGGCTTTTCCCCTCTTCACGAAGCCGTAATATTCGAGCTCATTTGTCCACTTCCGTTGGGGCGATCAAGTGACACCTCGCCAAGGTATTGCAACAGCTCCAGGCGCGGACTCAGATACGTTGTGTGCCGTGTTGGCCGAGTAATAAACTGATCCCTGAAATGTTCTGCCCAACGGGTCCAGTCTTTCCTGTCTAACCATGGACGAGCTCTTACATTCTTACCAGCACACGACTTCAACTAACCGAAGTTCGCCGGTGGTCGCCCACCGACTGTCCGTATAAGCTTAATACAGTCTTTTGACTGTTACCTGGAAGCCGACGCCATTCCATCTCTTTCGGCTACCTTAACCCACCATGCTTTCGCGGTCATTCTTTTCAGGCTTAATGGTCAATCTGACCGCTGCCAATTCTCCGACGCACAATTATTCATTTCCTTGAGCAGTCAATGCAGCTCGCGTTTTCTCTGCCATTAAGAATCAGCGACGCTTGCGAGATCCATTGTTTTGAGTAAATGCTTAAACTAGGACACAGGCAAATTTACTGACCAAATGCATCGCCTGCTTAATTTTGATCCACCCTGCTGCGTCTACATTGCTGGCTCGTCCGAAAGTTCTTAGATCCCTCGATATAGTTTCTGGTTCGTTGCTGTTTGCAATCAGCCGAATCAGACAAAGTTCGACAGCCCAATCGGATTTTGTGTCCCTGCGTCGATGAGGCCATTTCTACTGCAGCAAAATACGCATTAAAACTGACGCAACGTGCCGATTCGACGTACGTAGTCCATGTATGATCTGCAGTTCTTGGACAGAATCCGCCGCCAACGGTAGCTAACTTCGATATGGTCATATCTGACTCAAAGTACCTGTCGAGCAGAGACGCCATGTTCGCAGTGCGACGCAAACGTATCGGAAATTCGTACTAGATAGGACATATAATGATTATCTGCCACAGAATTGGAGAGTCTTTCTCCGTTTGTCTTGTTCGCCGATGCAGGCAAGGCGCATCGCCCGCCTAAACATGGCTCCGATGCACTCAGTTTTCCAAATTGTAGGCATTTAAAGTCACCTGCACACCACTACTAATGTCAGAGCGTTTTGCTCTTTCCAGAACAAGAGTGACGAGGTTATCGTTAAAATTCGTCTTTCTCCATATCAGTGCTAAAATCTGTGGGGTGTATGCTCCGAGATAAACAATAAAAACTACGCTTAACCACTACTATCATTACCGCGACGCCGATGATCCCTGCTGTCTACATGGCACACAAGCCGACTGTTGACTGGATCCAGTCTAAAAGGGCTGCCTTGTCAGTTCTTTACATCAAGAACTATTCCTACACCACGTTGACCCCACAGCTTGAAGCTGCATTTCGTCTTCTGAAGTGTGCCGAAGAAAATAATCTTGACGAGACATTTGGCGGCAAGTTAGTTTGAAGTTAACTTCTACTCGAGAATCCTGAAATTCGTGTTTCAACTCACACGCAGGACACGCAATCGAAAGCGAGTCCTCATGTCAGAGCTAAAACACTGCCTGTTGGCCAGCGGCCATTAAAGTGCGCCACATGAAAGGAACCCAGAATTTCAGAAGGCTGACGAGGCTTGAGAAAATGTGAGCTAACAGACTGAAAACAGTTCGAGTGCTATCGTTTTTGTTCCAATTTCTTTGATGGGCATTGGTCGTAGGACCGTAGGCTAAATCTGCTTCGATAAGCGTCGTCTGTTTAAGGCAATGGGTGTGGAAGGCTCCAGAAAACAAGAGCGAAGAGAAGATTACAGACTGATTGTCGGAGATTAAAGAGTGCAAGGCATCATGGATGAAGGAAGCAGTTTATGAAGTCAGTAAGAGAAGACAGATGCTAACGAGAAGCCGTGATCGGAGCTATCGCGAGTTTCTTTTGGGGATATATATTAAATGTCTGTTAGAGGAGGTAGATCAGTAGGTGTATCTCACCGAATACAACTAACTGTCATTTGATGTTCTTTTGACATGGAAGCCCAGTGTTTCGTCACCCCGTGGTACGATTTGAATTAGTGATTACTGCTTTCATGTCTATAGGACGCACTATACTGAAGCACCCTTGAATAACCCAGTGTGAAGTGGACATCACATAAATTAAAGTTTGTATTTGTTTGAATTCGACCATCTATGCTACTGGTACCCTACTCCAAAACGGTATTCCGCAACAGTAAAATGTCTCAGGCTTCATGAATAACTATCTCGTCCAGAAATACCGAATCGATTTTACTTTTCCATAAAGTGGCCCCTCAGACAAATACTGAGCATCCACTGTATGGAAACATCATCGTTATCGCTCCCATCAATACGCGTCGAAATACACACTGGGAAATCACACTCGAATAACAAAAATACTGATTTACCTATCAAAATGCTCGGTTTTTATTGACCATTTTTTATACACGCCCTATCATTGATCATTTCAAACGTCAAACACGTGGAACTTCAACCAGTGGAGAAACAGGGACGCGTTAGTCTTAGTAACTTTCGAACACGGATAGGTGGACAAATCTTTCCCCGAAGGAAAACGATCGTCAGGCAAGCGTACCCGGTACTCTCCTGTCCATCCATCACCGCGTGTGCACTCCCTCATTTGTTTCTCACTACGGTCTCATCTGAACCACTAGGAGTGCAAAAGGCTGATAAGTCCGTTTAAAACTTACACGGTGATGTCTCGGAATACGCCTCCGTGATCGAGATCTGCTCACGTTGAGTGAACGAGACAGCATGGACGCAGGTTGTATAGCTTTGTATGTGGTAAGTCCCATTTGCTGACTAGGCTAGATTTGAGCTGAGCACTTTAAGTGGATCCGCTGTCTCAAGCGGAACCTACGCCTGCTCCCTCACTCCGCAGAGGCCATGGTAACCACTGATACATTTGAGCCGATTTGATATCTTGCATAATCTCATGATTTTCGCTCATAATACGGTAAAGTGCACCGCATAAACCAGCAACTGCAAATGGTCATAAACGTACATATTTGCATACACGTGCACATGAAGGCATTGTTGAACTTGGAGCTTGATTCCGGACCGAGTTTCAAGCAGTGGTAAAATCGGAGAGGAAAGGGGTAGATGCAGACAGAAGAAAATAACACGAACCGACGATCTAGAGCTTTCAGTCCATATTTTAAATGTGGAAACAACGCGGGTTGGCAACGTTTCTAACTGACCAAAGTTTCGACTGGTGTGAGTAAATTTTTTTAAGACAGTTTTTCCGTCGAAGATAAACGTGACTTGAAAAACGTTAGCCGCGGCGACCAAGACAGTGGCCTATTAAAAACATTTTCGATCAAGCTACTTTTCATATTTCAAACATTTCAGACAACGTCAAGTGACCTATCGTTTCTTCGATACCTCCCGTTATAACATATTAACCATTCGGAACTCAGTTCATTAAACGAAAAAGGTGCTTTGTTCGTGGACAGTAAATGTCAGACTTCGCAACAATTGTTCGAACCGCCTGCTTCATCCAATCTAATGATGAGATAATATAAAGTCAAGCTCAGCTAGGTCAATTACGTATTCCACGTATCCAATCATTAAATAAATAAGCAATCCGACTGTAGTTACCAAGCATTACCGACGTAGGATGACAATAAGACACGGTTTGTCCCTCGGCACGTGTAGAGTGCGTCTAGAATGATGCAGTTCGTTTGAGCTCAATACATGCTTCAGACGATGGACTACTGTCAATCTCCGTGTTAGACCTTTAAAATGCCCTTCTATTCCGACACTATTGCAAAAACTATTCTATTACCATGAGAAACCAGCTACCTGGATTTGAAGTACAACCAAGCTGAGAAGTAGGAAAGCCTGGAGGATAATGACCGCCGAAACAGTGAACCCAGGTGTACCACTAAGGAGGACCCGAAGTGGTAGGATTAAAAAACATCTCTGACCTCACAGCTAAATAATAAAAATAATAATACTCGGCCTTGGCTCATGCTTAAACATTATTCTCAACGGTAATCCAGACTGAACACTACTAAAACTAACCACAAATAAGAAGAGTAACGGTTTAAACTCACTAAATACACCTGTAAAATAAGCAGGCAAATGAAGAGTTGCAGTGGAACAACCATTTCTGTAAAAGAATGTGGATCATTACGTACCCTGATTGTTTCTTGCCATTTCCGCGGTGATCCGATAGGTATAGTCACATGCTTCGTTGATTTCTCGCGCAGCTGGTTCATATGAAAACGGCGCCGGACCAATACAGGAGCGTCGACTTGACTCGAAGC
Organism: Fasciolopsis buskii; assembly: GCA_008360955.1. Classification (NCBI taxonomy): domain Eukaryota; kingdom Metazoa; phylum Platyhelminthes; class Trematoda; order Plagiorchiida; family Fasciolidae; genus Fasciolopsis; species Fasciolopsis buskii. Next base: position 4,337 of record LUCM01010108.1, read on the forward strand.
AATTATTATTTGGTTTCGGCTTCTGGCAATTTCCGTTCATACCCCCGTTACTACTATCAGTTAAGGTATCGGACTGAGTTAATTTTGGTCGGTTCATTTCTAAACACGAAGACGAGTTGGATCGTTTCGATGGTGTTAAGCGAAGGAGAACAGGCCTTCTTTGAGTCGACCGGGCGGAGACAGACGAAAAATCCCGCCCCGCACTGCGATGCAGCCGCTTGCGATGCAGCCGCTTGCGATGTTCGGTACGCGTGCTCGTTTTATCACGATGATCAAGCCGATTGGACTGCGTCACATGCTCCTCTGGCTGGCACTTTGACGCACGGGCCCACGCATCGTCGATCCGACGACTTGGTATTGTAAGAGCACTCCCGCGATAGCACGCACAATTTAAGACCCGATTGGTCCGTGAATTGGAGGAAGAATGCGATTGGTTGAGTCGGCGGTCACATAAATTCTCGAGGCGATGTGGGCAGCACGCGCAGCAAACCACGGGGCTAGACTTCCTTAGGCTGACAGAAGTCTAGTGTAAACAGTAAGATAGTTGAAATCGCCGTGAAATGAGGCTCCGAAATAATGTGCTAGTCAGAAAGAACGCAGTCAGTGTACCTAATTCAAATTTCTAGTTAATTTACAAATGCTCTCGAATTTTCACAAAACAATCGGTTACCATCCTATGACTGAGAATATTAAATGACTGTGATCCAAAACCATTATTAGGCGACTATTAGAATGCGCTGCACTCCACTCGCAACTATGTGCAGAACTGGTTGGACCAGAGTACCGACCTTTTCCAGTGAAATGAGTCTTTATTTCTACTGTAAACGAACAACCAGATTTTAGGAAAAAGCAAAAACCTACTGACATTGGTCAAACCAACAAATGAAACATAGTAACATATGACCTGAATAATTTCATTCAGCAGTGTGGGGAGAACAATCTGTGGACAACAACCAAGTTGATTGCACTACTTCGACTCAAGAATACTTCCAACTCACTTTACTGGTCACATTTTCTCCTATTCAGTAAACGTGGCACCCAAAAATCAACGCAAAACCTCAAAATGTATTGGACTGCCCCGGCCAGTAATCACAGCATCATACCGAACAAAAACGATAGCACTCGAACTGTGAGGAGAAGGCTTGGGCGCTAGGAAATCCACAAGTCAAGGAGAAAAAAACGCGTAAATAGAATCGCGGAAACTGGTGGGTCAAATCGGCCGAAAAAAATCAAATAGCAGCTGCTAAAGGTAACTCTTAAAGACTATTTAGGCAACAGCTATGGAAATATTATTAAGGGGGAACAGAACAGTTTCGATTGTTTTTCTGAATATTCCAAAAATCATCTTGGGTGGCCAACGTAAACAAGTATGAATACTTGGGAGGTGTCATTTGATTGCCCAACAGAAATAAAGATAGAGTCGAATGTGACTACTGAAGCGGGGAAAATCGGTCGGCCCCGAAGAATTCGCCCCAGTTATTTTCGAAGTGGGCGAAAATGCCTTGATAAACTACCGACCTCCCAGCACCCTGACATTTGGAACGAGAAGTGTACTCCGTTAGCGTGGGTGGAGTAACTGATTGTGCCCATATTCGAGAACGTGGCAGGAGACGATCATAGCAACCATTGTGGGACCAGTTTATTTCTGATAGTTACGTCGATAGTGATGCCTCAGCTGATTCCAGTCGGCGAGAGAAACGTCCGGGAACAATAGACCGGATTATGCCCACGTTCATGTGCATTCTTCGCCGATTACTTGAAATGCCCCACGTATGTCGTGACCAGACAAGTAACGAATTTCTTCAAATTGAAAAGCATCTTTGATCTAGCTTATAGAACAGAGGTATTCAATACTCCCGTGGGAAAGGCACCAAAGGAATTCGTGAATCTATCGTGATCTTTGCACTCGCACACTTCTTACTCAAATGCTACAAGGTGAATTATCAAGAACATTGGCAACGATGGGCGGGGTTGGACAGAAGTGTTCAGTTTCACCATGCCTGTTCGACTCTGCCAATAACGGGATAATCGAGGATATGTTAGGTGAACTTCAGAATGTAAGCGTCGAATTCAGAAGTGATTATCATTGGTCAGCATTGAACGCTAGGGCAAGCCTCAGACTGTTGCATTTCTCCCACGGTTACATGTTGCTGTAGAACGACTGTGTGTGTAATGTGGATAGGCAGTAGATCTACATGTTTGGCAAAGGTATGCCGTATCAAGCAATGCACAAAACACAGCCTGTGCAACCATGCTTTTTCAGTCGTTTTGATTCGACAGAAAGTGACAACGCGGTCGCCACTGTTCACGGTTCGCTTTCATATTCTCTATTGTCTCCAGCCATCTCGTTGACGGATCTTTTGGACCCCATTCATGAAGACCTGAGATATTCACTTTGTCCAAGTTCGCTGCAGATTTTATCCGTCCAATCTGTCACACCATTTGTTGACTTACATGACGAACAATCTCAAGCGACGAATGTCTTAAGCAGGCAAATTCCACTTATCGCAACCATATAAAATAATGGGAGACACTGGGGCGCAGCCCACACGACCTTTCCACTTCAGCGAAATATCCGATCGGAACCACAAATGCTTTAGACCGGCTTACGCCAATGGAGCTGTGAATGTGCACATGCTCACTTTGAAACCATACCACTACCCTTAATGAAGAAGTTGCTCGGGTAGTTGAGACGGTTTACAATGGTTACCTTCACGCATTGAGTATTAAAGTAGGAACTACCGACGTCGATTCCTGTAATAGCACTTTACACTCTGAAGGTGCATAGTACATGCCGAATGGACCTACATCAATTGTGAATCTGTCCAGTGTTGGTCGCGCATGCTTCGCAGGTTCGAAAAGGTTTACAGCGCCATATGCGTGACCTAGGTCACACAGCTTCTTTCAATTTGCCAGTCCGACGCCTACATCCTACAGACATAAAGTCACCCTATTACCAAATCTGGACCGAACGAGGTTTGGAGTGTTTCGAAAATTCGAGGCATCATGAGATGAATTCATGTATGCAACTGTTCAAAAGTCAGTAACACAGTGTTGTCGGTAGGATGTTATTGACTTCCGTCATTAACTAGTCCGTGACGAAGTTAGACAAGAATGGGAATATGGGACGCCCTTGCCGAACACCGCTAGTCGCTTCGAATGAACTTGATGGTGGACCGTATATCCTTAAGCGAGCAGAAGTTTGCGAGAACAATCCTCGAATGGAATTCACGAACTTTCCAGGCATACCCATGCAGTGAAGAGGATTGAATAGAGCTGCCTGGTCGAATGGGTCGAAGACCCCCTTCAAGCCCAGAAAAACTAGAACTTTTAAGCGGCAGTTTATGGCACGTTTCGATTAGCTGGCGAAGGGTAAAATTCTGGTCGAAACAACCACAACCTGGGCGAAATCCGACCTCCTACTCACAGACGTTATTCTCGTGCATTCGTGTCAAACGACACAGCATTATCAGAGCTAGAACCTCGGTCACTATCGGAATAAAATTCAGGCTACGATTATTGCCGCATCCACTATGTATTTCTTTCGTGAAGATGTGTACAATCAGTGTCTCATCCCCATGATAACGGAATGAGTTTCACATTCCAAATGTGACGGAGGTAGGAGATAAGTGTTTCAATCAATGTATCAACACGCAATTTGAGAAGAGTTAAAGGAAGTTTGTCGGGACCGTTTTTTTTCTACTTCGAAAATCGAATGTTCAACTCTGTTTCCAGTTCCGTGGGAGGTCAAGAAACATCTCACAAGTATCCGCAGTTGTTGGCATAGGCCGAACGACGATAGTGTGGACCCAGCTGAGTTGGCCCGTGAAGTGGTGAAAGACTGTGTGGCCCAAAATACGTCGACGATCTTGTATGCTTATTCGAATCTGCGCAACATGCGCAGCGCGTAGTCGATAGACTGACTCTTTTCGGTATGATTTGCGCACTTTCAAAAGTGGAAAATGCTGTTAGAACACTGCATGTCTGTGGTACCAAATTCGATACTCGATGGAGAAGAACTGATGATTGGTGACCGTTTTGGTTATAGGTAGTGCAATGAGGTCTACGCGCAATCTCACGTTCAGTCAGGGCACATGAAGGCCATCCCGGACAGTCAGGGACAGAATCACGTGACTTGATGGAAGCGCGTACGCGCAACTCATCGGTTTTGTAGGTTTCCAGTTTTGAATTGACGCCATGTCCAATTACACGCAATGCACGAATACGTTGTGATTCGTTTTCTACTGCATAATTCCTGATCTCGCAATTCAGTTCCAAGGCTTTGTATTCCACTCCGTGAATCTAACAGCGGATCATATTTGTTCATAATCCGCAACGGATATGTGATGCAGGAAGCGGTCATAACACCCTTGAATCCGCAGTCACCGTGAGACTTCTTCCGTTTTGTGTTTTATATCCCCGCTTGTGGTTCAAGCAGACAGAGGTAATTTTCCGTCGTTCGCTCTCAGTCTGTAATGAATTCCTATGTGGTACAGAGCCTACTCATCGAGGTAGCAGAGGAAGTGCGTGAGTTCATTTACAAACTTCCGAGTGGTGTTCCTATGACATTCTCAAAGATCCGACAGTCAAACGAACTGGATTATCTGCTCTGGAACGCCTCGATACGCTGTTCATAATTGGGTAGATTGAACATAGGAAGCCACCCCAGATACATGAAGCAACTTTTAGGATGTCAAAATGGATGACTCACTGTTTGACGTATGCAGGTGAAAGAAACTGCCTTCGTCTATCCAAGACTTTTTGGTATTCTTCAAGGAAGAACTTTCCACAACGTAGTTGACTTAAGCTTCCTAGACAGTGCTTTGTATTTTGTTTCCCATTGTGGATCGCTGTATCGTTTACTCGGGTTGAAATGTCGTTTGTGCTGTCCTGCTGTCCTCGAATTGCTTTCGTATGTTTGTTCTAAACGATGACACATTGACCCTGAAATCACCTCTGTTGCTATATTTCATGACAGGTCTGCTGGTGCACTTTATTAGTATCGCCGCCGTTCAGTAATGACTAGTTCAGGGGAAAGGCATCTGGCAGACTAATGGAATGCGGAAAGCTGTAGCAAGCATGCATTCGAATGCCGAAAAACTGAAAGCATACAAGCGCAGGAGAAGATGGGTCAAACTGTACTAGCTGGACGGATTTAAAAAATTTCACGGGAATATGAATGGCGAAGCGAAACCTCCAGATGGGAAGATAACTTGCGGGACTAAGTAAAAATACAGTTTCCGGGTTCTCAACTCACTCTTCTTTTTTGGAGTTCACCTGGGAGCATGGAGATAAATATTAACTTTGAGTAATATTATTTCACAAGTTCCCGTTACAGTGACTTGAATCTAACATTCGAATCATCTGGGTAACGACGGCCTAAATTTTCAGTCACTAACTACCGAACATAACTGTTTAATCTTTGTGAGTAGATCAGTTTTGTTTGTACTCTCATATACGATTTCTGGTCCTTGACCACGTTTTGACCTCGACACTTTTCTTACAGTTCTTGGATATACTTTTTCTCAGAGATGTAGTTGTATCAAATGCTCAAGTGCGTTGTAGGAAACTTACATAGAACCATCGTTGACCGTTAAACGGCAGTGAGCCGCATTGTCTATCCCCTTGCTTACCGAGTTATACTTGGCATAGTAACAATGACCAACGAAACTGGATAAGCAGTGGACCTACGAGGGTAGGAAAAAATGCCGTGATAGCAGACATGCGGAATAAGCAAAATAAACTGTATAAAATACATTTCCTCAATGCTTCTGATTCGACAGAAACTGGACAGGCAATCGCCATGACTCAAGGTATCCACTCACATCCTTCAGTATCTGCAGTCAAACGGCAATGGAACTTCGGACCCTAACCGTGTAGAGGGGAAACATCTACCCTATTCCGGTTCGCCGAACACTTTCTCATTCCGCGATGCCTTGATGTTAGTTGACGTCCACGTGAATTCTCTGACTCGGCGGGAGTGACGGAAAATAGGGTACAGTGTGGTAGTTGTGAGTTAACATTACGCACCACGTCCCAACTAACGGATTTCATTAAGTTTGATTTACGGTAGAAAAATACTCTCTGAACCTGTACCCGATACCAGTTTAGTCACCATAGGATCATACACTCAATCATTCAATCCAATTCGGGAAATACTGCGCAACCACAGACGACCGGCAGCCTCCAGGAGACAAAAATCGTCAGTACAACGAAATCGTGTATAAAAACCATACAAAAGTAATTCGGGACTGCCGGACAGCACACACGACCTTCCAAGCTGAGAAAACGATACGACGCTCCACACCAGCACACGAAGTACAAAACAGTCTCTAGATAGCTTAAGCTAATTCTGTTGTTGATTGTTGTGCATCCAAATATTTCCAATCCTAGTATCTTTAAGTTTCTAGTACTTGCCAAATGTAAAAAGTTTCAGTTAATAGTGTGAATTTATTTAACGTTTCCTTTATCAGATCTGTTTGTAGACCGAAAGAAGGCCGGGTAAACACGGGTTACCTTGGTCGTCTATGTAAATTGTTTGAACATGGCGAATGAAACCCCTCTGCAGCATGAAATTTTCATGAACGTTTTTAGGGAGGTCTCTTGATTCATCCTAATCTAAATTCATAAATGATTAAAAGTTCGCATGTCCACTTAAAACACTTTTTATTGAGTATCCCACGATGGACTAACCAGGTATTTACAGCCTGCAGATTATTATTTGTTATAGTTCTTTGTTTTAACTGAGGTCTAACACGAACAGACAAGAGCATGTTTGTCCCGGAGGAAATTAATCATATTCAAAAGTGACCACAAAGTTACGTTTATTCACACTAAAATTTCGCGACAGAAGTTCTTTTCTTCAATCCTGATGCAGATTATTACTGATTTCATTGACCGCTGTCCAGATAGAATTGAATAGTATTTAAACCCTCAAAGGTTCGCCAGGCATGTATCATGAACTAATCGCACAACAAAAAAAGAATATAATTATCTTGCGTGATAATAGAAAACGCTGAGAACCTCAATCCAAGTACCCGTTAATTTTATTGATGAATGAATGGCATGTGGTGGTGACCTGAAAACCCACTTCCGAGGTGGGCATTTGGGAGGAAATTCTCTGACAAAGTTGTCCCGTTTTCGTATCCGTGTCCACATTGTTCACTGTCACGGGAATAGAATGCGAAAACTCCCCAGGGAATGAAAAGTGGATGCCCTCCGGAAAAGCGGAACTTTGTCTTTGTGATGACGTTGGTATTTTTTCAGTCTAGAAATGTGGGCGATATAAAAAACGGAACTATCTCCCAGAGAAGTTCCTTTTTTCACTTTGTGAACAGTTAGTAAACATTTTTCTGAGTGGAGTGGCTTTCTCTCACTCTGACGTATTTCGGGTGCAAGTACACTTGGGTGAATGGTATTCTTCAAATTAGGTCATGCCCCGACCTGAGTCTTGATTCTACCCTGAATTTATTTCGTGTGTTGGAGTGATAATTGGAGGAGATACATAACTAGAGAATTGTAAATCTTGTTGGGGTATGATGTGAAAGTAATTTCATCTTCAGGGTTCTGAATCTCATCGAAATTGCCAAAAAATACTAAAAGATAGTGGTGGACTCATCGACTGCCATTGTTTCTCGATCGGAAATTCCTAGCAATATATGCTTCAAATTATTTTGAATTGATCGCCTTGTTGCCCCTAAGACGTTTGTGACGGTCCATGGTTTAGATATAGTTGAATGGTGGCTTAGTTCCAAATCTGTTCGGCCAGCAGATAATTCCAAAGCTCTCGGCTTATTATTGGAAATATTTGCCAGTTCTGGGTGAATAAAGGGAGTATAAATTAAATTATTTACTTCCGTTTGTTGTTGCCTGCTGGAGGGGAAATGGCTCATATGACTTTTGTTACCCGAGCTTGGGTAAGGCATATATATATATATATATATAAATGCGAACGTTGTGGAAAACCTTTAACTTCGGAGTCTGTTCCATGCATACAGTTGAGCAGTCTAGTGTCACTAGCGGCTTTGGGTCTCCAAGCAGGATGACGTCGGTAGGATTCTGTCGCGATATCAACTCAGTTGAATGATCTGCCATTCTGGCCATAGACGTTTGTTTTAACCAGGTGATGACCAACGGACTACTGGACGCCGAGCCGTTGTCGCTTCTAAGAAGAAGAATGTGCATCAATTCCTAGACTGGACGACTGTCTTCCTCATTCGTGACATTTTAGGAGTGAATGCCAGACTTATTATATTGCGCCCTGAAAATAAAAAAAATGTTTGCGGCAGTTTAGTGTGAGATTGAAGCACTGCAACTGGTTCAACTTTCATGTGGTCCTTTTCATCTGCTGACTAGTTGCAGTGATAGTCGATCAACGCTCCTACTTTTTTAGACGTTACTTGGCTCGTCATCAAGAGGTGTAATTGGGATAACTAACTGGTGGGTATTGTCACATTGGGTTTCTGACTCGTAAAATACTACAGTGTACTGAGCTACCTGCTTGGTCATACACTTGTGTTTCCCGATATTCTTAACTTGTTTCGGTCACTGAAGTTTCTTTTGAAATCTAAAGCAACGAACCGAACAGCTGCGACATTCATTGTCAATACATTTCTCGTCTGTTGATCTTAAAATTCAATGTTGACTATCATTCCTCCTCACTGCAAAATAAAATTCATTGTCCTCGTCACCACTGAAGAAATTGCCCGGAACAGTCGCGAATTAAACCTTCAGAGCAAGCCCACCTACTTACTCGCTTATTATTGCCACTCTCGGTGGTCTGTTGTTCCACTCTTTTTCACTCAATTCATCCCCAAAACGCGATTATTCAAAAAGCTCGTTTTGTTCTTACAAGCTTGTTACAATCCTCATCTGTCTACTTGCGACCAGTTTTTCGATGGATTCCACTATAAATCAGCTTTTTTCTCCAAACTATTCTCTTTAGGATGGCTGCTTTTGGTCCCTTCAGAGTTTTAGGTCCGGTGATTCCATATTGCCCGTCCTTCCCTTCCCTATCGCTTTTACTATACTTTTCTCATTGCCAATTTGCGTGAAGTTGGAACTTGAACATGATGCATTCACTGCTATGATTACTTTTGAAGGACATCACTTTGATCTTATGCTTGTGCTTCACTTCCAGTCTGTGCAGATCGATCGTCACATCAGGTTCGCTATGTCCGATCCAAGTTTCCTAAGAAACGAAACAAAATCAGCCTGACTTATAAACTGGGCAGGCATGGAGCTGCAATGAAGACTCGTTCTTCCAGCCGGGGTATAGAGTTTTTCATGACCCACGAATAATTCTGTGGCTGATTCTCAGGGCATCACCTACGGGAATTGTTGGCTTGTATACCACAGAAGCGTTTCATCCTTGCCTTCTGACTGCCGAGGGTTCTGGCGTACAATTTCACTTATCACTTCAAATAGGATAGACTTTGATAGACCGAATGCTTTGGCCGTACTCACTTAGTAACAAAGCACAATTCTATTCCTGCGGAGGCGTTCATGGCTTTTACCTATCTTTTTTCGGCTTTTCTTTAGCTCCAAGACCAGTACGCGTTTACGCAGATGGTGCCTACGACATGTTCCATTCCGGGCACGCAAGGCAACTGATGCAAGCGAAATGCGCGTTTCCAAACACTTACCTGATTGTTGGTGGTAAGTCTACTGTCCTACTTGTCCGAGCAAATTTAATCATTTCAACGATACTCGCTCGAAGTCGAAATAACGTGGGTACCACAGTGTTGCTGTATCAAAACCATTGGCAAAAGCAATTTGCAGTTCCGTTTGATGATTCCGGTTTAATGGATCTCAGCCTAATAACAGGATTATTCATGTAACTATTAGAATTCGACGGCATCTCCGTTGCTTTGGGACTCATCACAGCTTACCCGTTTTCTGTTTTGCCATTCTTGACTCGGCCATTCCCACCACACTGCGAAATGGGGCACTTCTTGGTTTCTTTAGAGATAAGCTAAATGCATATTTTTACGGACTACATCTTTTTTCTAACCTTGTGGTTGCCACTTGGACTCGAAGTGCACTATGCCTCTTTGTGTAACAAAGGAGGACTATGGTTGAAGTTTACCTAGTCACATATTTGATTACCGACCATTACATACAATTTTTACGTTTTTCGAGATCTTGATCTGCTCTTTCTGTTTTGTTTTCTGTGATTCCCGGAGCCCATTCTGTCACTCGACAGTCATTCCACAGCTTGCTGTTGGATATCCTCAGGAATATCCCTGGGCTAGTTCTAAGTTAACCACAAAACTTTCGGATAAACTCATTGATTGGTGGAAAAAATTGTAGGATGCCGATCTTGAAACTGTGACCATCGTTGATTTCATCGGTTTTTCAGTGCGTTTTTCTCTCTTCGATCAGTTCCGTTCGTCTTTGTCTTCCGTTTAGGGACCAAAATCGGTTCGTTTCGTCGGAATCCTACTGACACTAGGCCGCCAGTTTGTTTTTTCATTGTCGATAATCTGATTTAGTTTACCACTAGTACGTTACATTACAACTGTGGCTTTGTCTGTTGCCCTGCTGATCGGCGCAGGCTTTCAGCATTGTGGTTGTTGGCTTTTGGCAGTGTTGCAGTAAACCTTGGGGCTTTTGTCATACATCTGCATCACAGCTCTCATGATCCAAACCTGAGAAAAAAATAAATGGATTTGGTACAAAATAATTGTGACGAAATCGGTCCGGGACGTTTTAGTGGTACGCGTAATTTTCGATTTTCCAGTGAAGTCATTGTTCGATTGTTCAATTAGCTAGTAGTAGCTCTATACTTCCCAGGTTGGTGAGTGTTCAGCCTTTTTTATGATGATATGATATCTGTTTATATCAAACCGTAACGTAGGATTTAAACCTAGAAAACATCCAGACTCACTAGATCAATTAGGTGTGGGCAAAATAAATTCCCATAATCGGGGAAACGAGGTAACAGGATTTTGAATGTCGGCGGTATAAATGCAGTTACAGCTGTCGTAAGTTCATTATACAGAAGGTACTAAGGATCGCGCCCCATTGTATCGGGCAGGGTAGACATTGGTACCTGTAATGCCGCTCAGAACTCCGTCTCTATGCAAACTCTGTTCAATCACTAACCATTGATTTTTCCCTCTTTTGCACGGCCATGGTGCTCCTAATGGTATATTGCTCGACATTTACAACTGTTTATTTTCGAATAGCATCCTAGGTGATTTCCGTTTTCATAGCTCACACCTCAAGTCTCGTCCGCTTCCGAATCTCGGCTCCTATAAGTGCGAACCCCCAAACATACCCATCCACAGGCGGCCCCTTTGGTGATTGGTATCTGTGAAGCACCAATCCAGGATTCGCGTAGCATCATCCAACTAGCTGCTCGTGGTGTCATCAAGGTTCAGTTCAGTTCAGTCTGTACAACCATTAGCTTTGCACTAACGTGCTCTGGATTTCGTTGTTACCTCACAATAACATTAGCTCAAACAAAAGAATACTTAAGAATCGTAGAAAATCTACTGTAAAATAGTTAGTTCAACAAATAAGCGGGAGAAGAAACGTTTCGAATGCAAAAGCGCTACTGTCTGCGGCATTGAGTCCCATGGCCTAATGTCTCCCACATAACTTCGGGAGATTTCGTACACCCAACCCAGCAAACTAACTACACCTACATAAGCCAGTGCATTGGTCGCGGTTCCCATACTTTTTTCGCATATCATCAATTGGCCACCTCGAACCGTCTTCCAACCGTTGCTGCCTAGCAGAACAGCGTATAACTAGGCAAGCGTTCTGAAGGCATGCGCAAAACGTGTTCCAAACACCTTTACCTATTCCGACGCAAAAACTACTGTTAAAGCTTAGACCCCTGGACGTAGTACCTTACGCCTAACCTGTCAGTTGCGCACAGAAATCTCCTACCATATTCTACCAATGATATAAGGACCATGGTGTTCGAACATCGAAGGTCTTCGCACCTGTTCTGCTCTCAGCGGCTGTTTTGGAGCCGTATGGCAATATTAACCTCACTGCTGTCATTCATACTCGACCTTCAAAAAGTAACCGGATGTCAGGCCGACGTCACAGTTGCCTTGAATTAGGAATGCTAATCCAGCTCTCTGTATGCATGAAGATGTCTCACGTCTTCGTGGGTGGGGTCCGAAAGACTCGCCAACTAGCTGGCTGGAGACACTGAAGGATATGGCAGTGAACCGTGAGCAGTGGCGATCGTGTTGTCATTTTCTATCGAATCAGAATGATTGAAAGAGTGTGTTTAGACAGTTAAACTGTGTTTCGTGTTTTGGCGATATCTTATCTTTTCCCGTCTGTGTAGGTCCACTCCCTGTTCCCGTTGGATATTCACTCTTTTTATGAAGACGTGTAACTGGGGCAAAGGCAGCGGTCAGTGAGGCTTGCCTTGCTGTTTAATGCTGAACGATGATGATGAAGGCGCTACACCCGAAATTGAACCATCAGGTGAGATGCAGCGACTCAGGTAACTAAATCTATCTACCTCACTCAGTTGCTCCCGTGCATAAACAAGGTTCGCCTTTGAGCCACTCCAGCATTCCACACTTCGAAGGCCCAAGACGCTCGACAAACATACCTACACCATCGTTCAACCGAGCAAGAAAAACTTGCAAGTTTCTGGATTTTTCACCTAGTAGCATAACATCCGCCGCATATTCTGAGTTGGACAGTTTTCTGTTTCAACGAATATCGAAGCTACTATTTTCACACGAGGATAGGGCCGTTTTCATCATAATGAGAAAATTGAAAAATAAGTGAAGGCGAGCAAACTTGACGAACATCACTTCGCCAACATTCTTGAAGATGAACGGCAACAATCTATCTGGTCCAGCTGCCCTTATACCTTTTAAGAAAATCTATCTTCCTGATTACCATTTCAGATGGAAAGCTGGTATCCACCTGTATTTGTTGACTTGCAGTCAAAATTAGAGCTCTCTATGATGGTCGGCCAACGAATTTCTCCTTAAAGTGATCTACCCAACGCGCCAGTCGACGGTCCTGAAAGTGAACCAGTGCCGTCGGAATCTTTGGTCACGTCGTTTATGCCCCGCCTCCATGGACCAGTTGATAAAGGTTGTGACTAATGCTGATTGTTGCAGCCTTTCCCATTTTCCTGAACCTAATCCAATACTGCTGGTGGTCATTTTCCAAGGTCTTGGTCAGCTGACATCCGAGGGATTTAGGCCTCCGATTGTATGTGGCCTTCGAAGGGGAGGTCATCTACGAACATGTAACAGTGCAACTGAAGTCGAGGCTATCCATCGTTTCTGAAGTTTACATGGCATGACGTCAATTACCGCTGAGCGCCGGGCTCCTTTGATCTGCTCCCGATGTTCGCTCGGATTGTGGGCATTTAGTGGAAACGACAACCGCATTGAAAGCTCCATTGGCAGCGGTTACTTTGGCTTGCCTTGCTGTTTAACCCTGAACGATGATGATGCTGGGGAAAGCTCCAATTTAAACTGAAGTAAGCCATTATTGTTTCGAATCGGCTGTCCCGGACGTGTGGTTCTCGTTCTAGTGTGACCACAGACCAGACGAAAACAATCGAGCTCCCAAGCAAAATAGGATCTGAGTCCACAGGTGTGGACCAGAAAGATCGGTGACCCTCGATTGCTCCACGTCACCCTTGACTGATGGCAATGTGGTCGGTCCGAGTCCAACGCTTTGAAGGCGAAAATGGAAAGGCACCGGGTAAGCTGATGTCGCGTTTTATGACAAAGATTGATGTACGTCGGAAACCGTCTGTGACTAGGACGAAATTGGATGAGACAACCGCCGTTGTCGCGGCGATTGACTGGGGCTGAAAATGCGCCTCTGATGTGCCGTTCTCTCCGTTCAGTAGGCAAGCTGGGCGTTAAATCACCAGCAGCGACCACAACGTACGTTGTAAGCACACTCCGAAGTAACCGAGATTTTTCTAGAGTACTAGCAATTATTCACATCAAGGTGTTTGGTGTGCACTGCAAGAAACGAAGCACCTTGGGTTGAGTGTCGTCGTTCTGTAAGTTTAGTCCTGATCGACAAAGCCGAATACGCCCTTTTAGACTGGACATCGGGAATAGTTACCCAATGTCAGTTGGCGTTCGATATGGTTGCATGTAAAGCGCAGCTTGTTTGAGATCTTGGCATACTGTGCGACAAACAGTAGCACTAACATGCTGAGTTTTGTGACGAATTCATCACTGTCGTCTGCACGACCAATGGCTCTGGCATTGTAATCGCAGTAGGTTATTTTAATGCACCAGTTGGACAAATTAGTGCATAAGAAGGTTGTTTAGGTAGCCGTTGTGCTTTACTGGTTCGGTTTACACATGATTGGGATAGTCTTCTCCAGTTTTGTCCAGGCGTTCAGTTGTTCCTGTTTGGCGCGTTTGCGACATATTTCGCGTTGCATAGGGACATGGTGCTCTAACTCTACAGCTATCCTGAATTAGGTCCATCATATCATGTTAAGCGGGTTTGACGCACTTTTTCCAAAACTTTACTTCATGCTGGTCCACAAACATGAAAGGACCGTGTATTAGTTTTTACGTGGCTTGCTTTGCAACCCAATGATCACTGAAGCGTACCGTAAGCCTGATTAGCCACGCGCTGTTTCTCGTACCCAGATGTTGACTACAGCTATCAAAGTAAGATCTCCCGTGAGATGTGAAATCTACCGAAAATCAGCCGTTTGTGGACTTCAAACGAGCGATTTCATCATCATCATCATCGTTCGGCGTTAAACAGCAAGACAAGCCTCGCTGACCACTGCGTTTTCTTTATAGTTGCACATTGCTGTAGAAAGGACAAAAATGGAAGGGGAATAAGGAGTGAACTTGCAAAGAAAGTTTCAATCCCGTCAGTGTTCACGGTTCGTTGCCATATCTTTCAGCTTCTCCAGCCAGCTAGTTTACGGGTCTTTTGGATCCCAGCCACGAAGACCTGAGACACCTAATTTACCTATGCTCACTGTACATTTCCTCATTCCACGTTGCCACGTCATCTGTTGGCCTCCACATGGCTTCTTCCATTCATTGGGAGGAACATAAAACAGGGCGCAATATGGCAGACGAGTGTTCGCCATACGCAACACGTGACCCAACCCCAACCAGCGTAGTCTACTAAGTTTCATACGCTGAAACAAGCTATTCTCGGAAGTGGCACCCAATACCACACCCCTAACCTCAATATTACTCACCCGGTCAATCCATCCAATCCTAGCCATACTACGTAAACATCGGTTGTCGAAAGCCTCCAACCGACGAACATCGCCCGCACGCGTACACCACGTCTCGCAACCGTACAACAGAACTGAACGCACTGCAGCACAGTACACACGACCCCCACATGGCTTCTTCCGTTCCGTGGAAGGAACCCACAAAAGGTCACGGTATGGTAGACGCTTGTTTGCCATAAGCATCACGAGAACCAATAAGCGCAGTTTGCTGAGCTTCATATGCTGACACAAGGTGTTCTCAGAACCGGCGTCGAATAAAATACACCAAACTGCCGCATTACTTACTCGGTCTCTCCATCCAATCCTTGGATGTACGTGTGCTCGCCTCTACTGACGTGCTACCATCGTTCGACACGCAGCTACCCACGTAAGTGAAACAGTCCGCAATCGGTAATTTTTCTCCATCCAGTATCAAGTTTGGGACTACTGTCGTCCAGTCTTGCAGCAGCACTTTACAATTTGAATATGTAAATCACGTGCCGAACTGAGCTACAAACCTCGAGAGTCTACCTAGTGCAGATTTCACATGGTCCGCTGATTCGATCAGGCATTCGACGACCTCAGCATAATCTACATCACACAGATTCTTTCTATTTGTCAGTTGAACTCCTACATTCTGAGGATCTCCTGAAGTACCTTCCCTTAACTTCTCCATGACGAATTTAAACAAGAATGAAGAGATGGGATACCTTTGTCGAAAACTGCTAGTCGTTTCGAGTGAACCTCATAGTTCACTGCACACCCTCATGCGACCACGGGTATGCGAGTACAATGCTCGCAATAGGTTAACAAACTTCGTTGGCATACCTTTCCGGTTGAGAGCACTGAATAGTTCTGTCCGATCGACTGGGTCAAAAGCGCCTTTCAAATCAAGAACTACGACCATGGGTGTGTGTGCGACAGGTTCCGAGCAGCCATCGAAGAGCTAAAGTCTGTTGGACGCAAATTCGGCCTGAACTAAATCCTACCTGTTGTTCTTGGATGCTATACTCGCAAATCGGTGTAAAACGGCGCAGTATTGTCGAAGCTAATATCTCAGTAACTATCGGAATTGAACTAATTCCGTGTGACTTTGTTGAAATTGGGCTCGAGCAGTGATTCGGCCCACTATAACGGAATCCGCCTCTCGTTCCAAACATCATGGAGCAAGCCGTAACTTCTGTCGAATCAGTTTACCAAAAACGAGATTGGGGAGTTTGTCGTTACCGCATTTTGTTTCCCTCTTCAGAAGTCGAATAATCGGCTCTACTTCCATTTCTTTTGGGGGATCAAGAATCTCATCCCAAGGATTCGCAGCTGTCGTCGTCGGACTAACTCCGTTATCATGCGATCGGCTAAACTGACCCTTGAAGTGCTCAGCTCAACGGTTCAGCCTTTTCTGTCTACCATGGACGGGCTTTCCCTTTCTGTCGCACACGACTTCACTAAACGAAGTTCGCCGTCCACCGTTGTCGCGTATAGGCATAAACAGTGTTTGATTACGGGTTGAGGCAGCTGCTACTTCTATTTCTTTGTCTGTGTTGATCTACTGGTTTTCATGGTCATTTTTAGTACTTCAATTGACGTTGCGGCTGTGGTCGCCTCCTGATCACCTGTTTGCAGTTAGATGGCTGGCGTTTTTGCTCCGTTAGGCGATCTCCAGTGTCTTTGATGAATGCAAGATCTAGACCGAAGTGCGTAACCTGCTGCTAAATGTATGGCCTGCCGGATTTGATCTCAATCCTCATTTACATTGGCGCTTATCGAGGTTCTAAATTCATCGGATAGTTTGTGTTGATAGCTGCCGCGAACAGCCGAATCAGACAAGTTCTATGGCTAATAGCGTTCGTGGTCTGTTGCTTCGTTTTCTGAGGTGTACAGGAAATATTTTGACACGACATTCGCCGCAGTTAGTTGAGTTGTACTACTCGAATCATGATTTCATGTTTCACTGACGCTGAAGACATCACTCATAACTGAGTCAGGCCATTGTCAGAGCTGAAACTTGTTGGCCCGCCTGCATGAGAGTGCACACACATTAAAACAGCCGAAAATGAGGGATCGACGTGGCTTCAGATAATGTGAGCTAGCAGACTGAAAACCACTTACGACACTATTTGACAATGAATTGTTGCAAGTATCGGGTGTGCTATCAGTGGGTTCATTATGGGTAAACATAGCGGGAAAAGGGCAGTTAAGTCTAATGTAGCAAAAACTTCAGCTAACTGTTATTGGAAGAATGGAGTAAGGCGCTCTATGCAGCGTTAAGTGACGAAAGACTAAGAAATTTCGTCGAAGTAGCTAAAGAGGCTAAGGTAGCAGCTGGCTCGGGTGAGAAGTAAAGAATGTTTTTTGTTCGACACAACTTCGTTGGGTGGCGAAATTCGGTTGCTAAAACGGTATAATGGGAATAGTGAGGCTGTTCACGTTACAACCAGGTTATGCCCGCTAACCCGAAAAATTTTATCATCAGTTTATCTGACCGCATGTCGATATTGTAATTCCAACGTCAGCAACTGTTGCTCCTTAGGAGGTTACTTAACTCCCAATGAAAATAGAACTGAAGTCGAACATTTGGGGTGGCAAAATCTGCCAATCCTGACCACCTCCCACCATTCTTTGAAATGAGTTGTAGTGGTTTGTCAAAGTTACTTTCTCCCTTGCTTTGAGACATTTGAACCGCCCAGCTTGTTCATTTATCACAGCAATATGGTACACACTGGTTATTGTAATCATCGTGGAACTTTTTAAGTTGAAGGTACTGGCACACCACCGTCTGACACCGATTCGTGAGAAAGACGTCTGCGAACAACAAATCGGATTTCGGACAGGTCGAGGTCTCATCTATCATTCGTGCCACAGAAGTTTGTGAATCTATCGTGATCGTTGCATTCGCATGTTTGTTTCTGCATATGGGTGGGTGTTCTGTGAAGTATCCAGGCCCATTCGAAACGACTTACGATGTGCGACAGAAATGTCCGCTTTTGCCAAACTTGTTTGACTCCGTCATCGACGAAATAATGGAGAATGTTTTTGATCTTCGAAATGTATACGTCGAATCGGGAAGTGTTGAAAACCTCCGTAGACAACATTGTATCGAGGACCTCTTGTGCTTTTTCGAATTTACGGAACATGCGCAGCGTGCAGTAGACGAATTAGGAAAACCGGTAGCTCCTTTCGGCATGTGCTTTTCATCTCTAAAAATCAAAACGATGTTAGTAATATCGAACTTCCTACTCGGCATGGAGGAATTGACGATTGTTTACTATTTCCTTCCCCTCGGCTTCTGCTTGACTAAGGTGAAAGCGCACGGGCATCTCCACTACTCGAGCTGTGTACGTTGTACTAATATTTCGCCAAAGTTTAAAAGTCGTGTGTGGGCTGAGTCTCTGTGTAATTGCGAGACATGAAGTTTGTGTGCTGGAATCCGTCGCTTAGAGGTTGTTGATCAGAACTGTTTACGTAATGTAGCTAGAACTGGATGGATTGGTTGCGTACGAAATGCACCGTTAGGGACCTGGTGATGAGTACAGACGTTCAGTCACAATGTAGGCCTTATTGATGAGGCGATAATCCATCATGAGCAATTGATTTTTACCCAGTGTTTTTGGCGGGTACTGGCACAGGATAGTGGGTTCATTTTCTCGGCGAGGTCGATCTGCAGCTCAATTCACTTGGAGGATCCCGAGGACTTCAGCCCGGTAAACTAACTCGACCGACTCGGAGCAGTTCAATGATTGGGGTCTCCAGATGTCCTCGCTACGTCGTGCCCTGATGACCAACCATTATCTATCTTGAGGAACAGCGACTATCGAAGAGGCCTATCTACGAGCATGCGCAACACATTCTAACTATCTTAACTCATTCAGGTTTATTGCTTTTTCGATTGACTAAGTTCTACGATCCAATAAGCCTAACTTCGGAATTGTTATTGAAGTTCCTTCACCGTGTGTGTTCTGGCAACATCATGAAGACACTGATGTTCAAATTGCCTTCAAAGTAGCCAGTATGAGTGAGACAGGACGATAGTTGGTCGGATCAGCAGGTTTATCGAGTTCAGGGACAGAAAAAAATCACGGCGTGCTTCCAAGGGGTCGGAAAAGTGGGAATTTCGAAAGACAGAACAGGGGATGTGAAAGAGAAGCTTTTCAGCTGCACACATTTAATTTCACCTCTTGGTACTGTGACTGCCTGATAAGCACCATAGTCCATTAGATCAAGAACGACCAGCAAAACGCTGGTTGTAGGTAGAGAATCTGAGGAGCATTGCAGCATCATCCGTATTTTAATTATGCTTCAAGCATCTTGGAGAACCTTTTACAACGTCATCATTATTGCTATTCTCCTGCAGCGTTAGACACCACGCTGGGCCTCGTTGACCGGTGTCTTTCTGATCGAGTTGCACGTTTCAAGGGAAAAGTGGATCATAGAAGATGAACAAAGAGCGGGCCTAAAGGATTGAGAAATGCAAGGAAAAGCACGTGGATATCAATGATAACTTAGCAGCAGGGAGCAGGGAGCAGGGAAATGTTTGGCGCACTCGTATTGGATAGGTACATCACATGCTTGCAGTTTGGGTCCAAAAGATTGCGGGCACTGAATGGTGTGACAGGGAGCCGTAAACAGTGGCGTTTGCATTGTCGTTTCCAATCCAGTCCGAATGACTGATTCAGTGTTTCTACAATTCGATTGTATATTTCGTGTGTTGACTACCGCAGAATTCTTTCCTTCCCCCCAGTTGTGCTGGTCTACTTCCTGTCTACTTTGTATGTTCATGTATTATGTTGTAGTGTTATTCGGGAATGAAATCTTTAGTATTGCCTGCCCTCCTGCTTAACGCTGAGTAGTGGTAATGATGTGACAGCTTGTTGCAGTGAACGAATAAGTGTTCCGATAATGTTCCGGCATACTGTCGACATGCGCAAAACCAGTGGTCGTGGGTACAGTGAATAATTTACCAGCCCTTGTGAAATCTGCTACAAGCCTTTTTTGTTGCTCTCTATTGTATATACTAAATCTGTATTGGTTATATCGATAAAAATTCTTTTTTGCAACTGGTGCTCATAAGACAGATTCACTAATACCAAAGTCACTAGCCAAACTAGCGTACCTAAACTATTTCGGTAAAAAGAATCTGTTGATTGACGTTTGCTTATTGGTTTTCCCACTGAACAACATGTGTTGCTTGAGTCCCCAGTTTTGTTGCACTCCACCGGCTTGGTCTGTTGTTTCAAATTCATTAGTTTTCTGCTGCTGTGCTCAATGGTTAACAACCAAAGGCTTTGCTCCTGTTCCTTTTTTTTCACAATATAGGTCATTTGTCCATCTTTGTAGATTTATTTACTCCTATTCCCGATAATTTTTTCCTTCCATCGTTAACTTGTTGGTGATCTTCAGTGACCTTTGTACTTTTACGCCCACACCCACCCCATCACTCAATTCCACCAACGTGTTTATTCTGTGCAGAGCATGGGGTGTGTTTACCTGTCTGAAGTTCAAACTGTGTTCGTCATCCTGTGTCCTTCTGTCATTATTTAGCTTATTGGCTTCGTTTTAGTTATGGTAAGAATGGGTTCATTTTACTTTTTTATTGCCACACAGACGAAAAAGCTCAGTTCTTCTTTGCACGGCTCATTGATCCACTGTTCATCCACAGTCCTTACGTGTACAAATCAAAATGTTTTCATATTCGTTTTAACCGATTTCTGGCCCTGGGATTCCTCCTCCTTCTATTTTAGCATTGGTCTCGCAGATGAGCGCAAAAGCTCAAATTCCAACTTCTTTGGTCTCCCGCCCGTGTGAAACAGATATGTTAGGACTGCAAAACAATATTTTGCTCCAGTCTGCGACTAAATTTAATCATTATTAGGATAATATAACCCCTGCTAAGATGGA
Source organism: Fasciolopsis buskii (assembly GCA_008360955.1). Classification (NCBI taxonomy): domain Eukaryota; kingdom Metazoa; phylum Platyhelminthes; class Trematoda; order Plagiorchiida; family Fasciolidae; genus Fasciolopsis; species Fasciolopsis buskii. The sequence continues at coordinate 25,440 of LUCM01010108.1, forward strand.
ATTAAATTTGCAAGTTAGTTACATCTAGCGGTGACTGTCTACATTTGCGTTCCTCCCGTTGGTGAAATGCGCACGAAACTTTATTTTTGCCACTAACCTGTTTGTTCCGGGATTCGTTTACTCAGTTTTAGATTATCATTTTGAGGCGCCAGTCACCTGCTCCAGGCCTCCTTTACGACAAGCATACTAGCTAAACTTTTAGAGCTAATAAACGCCTCTTCGATAGCTTCAAACTGCGTTTCGAGTTGCTTGGGAAAACGGAAAAATATAATCACTGACCGAACGAGTCTCCCTAGCTCATGAATTTGCAAACGCAGTATTTGAGTCATTGTCTCTTGAATCCTACCACCGAAGATCCAGAAGCTTGTTTCCCCATTGAGCCACATATGGATTTCTGGCAGTTAGCTATGGCCGTAAAGAATTGATGTCTACCATCCAATAAACAAACTTTTTTATCGTATCTTGCGGGTTTTTTTAACGAACCGCGAAAATTCAGTACGATTCAAAGAAAATCGGGTTATATCGATGATTGAGATAACTAAAGCTCTTCGTATTTTATGATTCACAGAGATCACTCCGGTGGTGAGCCGTATGTTTGATACAGTTCTTCCGGATTTTACTGCTATTTGTCATCGATTCCTTTCTCTCGTCTCAGAAGAAAGAGAGACAATGTGTTCGCTCGGACACGAAGTTGTTTGAGTTGCACTGATTCACCTTTTGTTCCATGACGTTTCTAGCATAAGAAAGGGCTGCATGTCCATCCTCAACTAAGCTGTGCACTAATACAATAATGAATTTTCTTGCTAATCGCTGCACGGTTTTGATAGGAGATCAAAGTCACTGTTCACATTTACACACTCCGGATGATGAGGAATTTTAAACTCAATCGTTCGATCGAAACAATAACTAATATCGATATGCGCTGATACACCTTGGGATAAAATCAGCGGCGTGATAAAATTAGGAAGACGCATGAAAACCAGACTTGTCAGCTAACAGTGGTAGCCCTTTTCACCACCAACCCGTAAGGGAACGTGGTAGGAATTAATGCTGTTCTTCCAAACGAAGGTACGAGCGGGAGTTAGAAAAGTTAGTTTTACACAATAAAGTGTTCGTCAATCTATTACAGACATCAGCGTGTTCTTGATGATCTGCAAATAAGATCAAACTTCTTTTCGTTCAAGTCGGTGAGTAGTAATAATATCATAAAGTGATTATACGTGAACTAATTAAATGGAGAAAAAATGCACGGAATTGTTTTCTACTTCTAGAAGACAAAGGAAAGTCTTCGTACCTCAGATTTCAAAGTGTAAGAATATTTTTTAATGCATTTGTTATTAGTTAGTAACAGTGGAAGGCCACTGAAGGCAGCCTAGTATCCGGGACCACGTTGAAGGTTAGAGGGAAAATTCTAAAGAATTGAAGATAGCTAAGAAGGAGGGGATGATCAACCAGATTACTTTCCAAGTGACTGGGACCTCCATCAGCGTAATTGCAATTAGCTAAACTCTTGAATGTAACAGTTTTGTGAAACTGAAGAGAAAAACAGCCGCTTGGAAACTTCCGGAGTCAATTGGGAAAGGTAAGGATTTATTCTTAACCAAAGAAGGGTTTGGAACACGAATGGCAAATAAATCACGTAAGAGATTTCAAATTAGGAATCATCCCAGTTCTCATCCAGAACCTGAGGAAGTGTGCAATGAGCCAATCAGCTGGACGTGTTATCCTGCTCGATAAAATCAAATCTTACTGCATATCATCTGCATTCAATGAAAGAAGTAACTCGATGGACAGTGCAGCTTATAGCATTAGGTGTACACTCCGAGGGTTTGTATTCACACTGAATGGAGCGAAAAGATTGAACGTATCTTCAATAGCTCTTAAGTACAGGCAGTTGGTCGACACTAAGCAAATCTCTACCGGAGTTTATCTTATTCACACACATTTTTCTTAATGAGGAGTACTTCCGGTCTCAAGATAACTGTCAGATTTGTTTGGCGATGGATGTGCAAGATGAGACACAAGTTTTGGGTAGTATGTCAGAAAGTATTGCACCACATTGTATAGCCTTTTGCGTACAAAAATGTTGCATTTCAATAAAAAAACATGGGAAAAATGAGTATAATGTTACTCTCATCAAATTGTAGAAATTAAAGAAAAACTCATCGAGGAATGATAGGTTTCTCAGGAAATCGGTTGAAAAACGACCGCACTGTGTAAACATCCGTGCTAAATATGGGACAATGGAGTTCCTACAGAACGGAAGTTGATCGCACTGAATTGTGAGGGTAGCACTTTCAAAGATTGTTGTGCAGTGGATGCGTGAGATCTGAAAGAATTTTGTGAGAATTTCTTAAATGCTACTAAGTGTTGATCACATAGATTAAGGGACAATTCAGTTAGTGGTACGAAGGCGACACACTGCTAATAATTGACAACCCCTGGTAAAGAATCTAAAAGTCATTTTTAAGTAAACGTGGAAAAATAACAGGAGAACAGTAAAGGAGGATTGGACGAGCACATTGGTATACAAACCGGGAGGTGGTGCTTTGTTTTGCCTTGTAGTATCCGAAGCTTCCTGAGCTGGGATGACAACTATCGGAGATTCTTTACACGGGTATAAATGTGGGAATTCCAGTTCAGATTTTTACCAATAGTAACTCCTAGATATTTCACAAAATCAACCCTAGTAAGTGTTTCTGAGTTGATGGAAGACGTTTCGGATGGGTAGGCTGACCGTGAGAGAACGAGGGAGTGAACAGACATTCGAGACATGTAGATGTGTTGAGATTTAAACCAGCTCTTACGAAGAAAACAGTAGACAGGTTGTTGGAAAGGCTTCGAAAATCATTGTTGTTCGAAAAGGCTTGAGATAGGGGAACTTCATTATTATACTTAAGCAGATGACAGGGTGATCTAGTTGATAATTGGCTGATGTAAGTAGACAAAAGATGCGGCGAAGGAACAGCACCCTGTAGTGTAGCACGCGTGAATT